>VXAC01002476.1:86246-97791 GCA_013399225.1 Rhipidura dahli | reverse complement strand
TGGCTCTTGTCTCAAATTAAAAATTCCCTTTTGGTTTTTTTTTTTTTTTTTTTTTTTTTTTTTTTTTCCCAAACCATAACCCTCTAATTATGAAAGAGCAGACAGGAATTTGCTCTCCAACAGTTCTAGCCACGAGTGCTGCAAAAGCAGTGGGATGGAGGGATGCCACCTTCCCCGAGGCAGGGCAGGGGGCAGGCGGGGCAGGCGGGGCAGGCGGTCAGTCTCAGCCTTCGGACAGGCGGCAGCCGTGCGCGGTCTCCCGGCTCCCACTAGCGGCANGTTTTTGTTTTTGTTTTAAATCAAATTGCTCTGAGTGGCTTGGTAGATGGATCCCACAGAAGAGTTTTAGATTGTGTGCTAACCCCGATCATTTAGTTTGTATTATTTATTTCTTAGACTGATTTCTAAGCCATGTGGCACAGTTGCTCTCCCTGGCTGGATGACCTAAGCTTTCCAAGTAGGAGAGGGATCCTTCTATTTTTAATTGAACTGAATGTTCTCAATCAGTTAATGAATTTATTGTGCAAATAATAAAAGAGCTCTTCAATATGCCAGCATACTAGTGCAAATACTCCTACATATACTGGTTTGCAGGGATTTTTTGTAACCATGAATATTCTGTTGAAGAAAAGTTGTTTACTGAATATTCATGAAGAGCTGGAGGAAAAAGAGGTCATGAATATGGACAAGTCTAATTTGGCGGGGTTTCTTTGCAAAGAAATAGGGAGGCATTCGATTTTGCTGTTGTCATGCAACTCTATTTTTTTTGCTTATAATGACATTCACATTTAATTCAGCAATGATGAAGTTTAATGGAAAGCTGAATCTTAGGTATTTACCTTTTTTTAGTAAATTATCAGTGTTTCTCTATCTAGACTCAGCTGTTATATGTATAACACTATGCTGTTTTTTCAGGGAAGCGTGTACAATTGCCCATAGTTACTTCAATCTGTGACTGCGACAGTTATTTAAACAAATATTTTTTTTAAATGCATATAATTCCTTCTTCTTTAAATGTGTTCACTTTTTCACTGAAAGATACAAGAAAAAAATTTGATCAGAACTTTGTCCCTTTTCCTTAAAAATCAAGCTATAGTTGGGAAAAAAAAAAAAGTTTAGAAGCTCCATTTGGGGTTTTAGATTCCTGAGAGTTAATAAAAATAACTTCTGATTTTACATTTACTTTCAGAAAAATACTTTTTTGTTTCCTCTAAAATATACAGTACTTTGCATGCTTACAGACATCTATGACACATAATACTTTGGAAAACCTGGAACAACATAAATATCCAACTGATTTAAAATCAGAATACAGTATGTAGAGGTACAGTGAGAGAAAGAAATGAGTTAAAATTACTGTGTGCATTAGGGAAGAGTATCCCAGTCAACCTTGAGTGTAACAGGACATTAATGTTTTTCAAATTCTCAAAATCAGATATTTTAAATAATAGGTAAAACATTTAAAATTATAAATGACATCACTATTTACATCACCAAGTCCTGCTCACTTTCCATGGCTAGTGGATGCCCATGTGTGATTTTTAAAATGTCTGCCAATCTGTTTAATTATTTTTAGCAATTAACGTTTTAATTTGTGGATGTTGCTTCAGCTTTTTGCCATGTTGACTGATATCTCAGTGTGTACAATCTATGTAATGCCATATGTTCCTTGCTAACTCCTATTAGGAAGAACGAATTTTTCTTTCTAATCGGGTTTTTGCTGGTACATGGTTCGGGAGAAGACAGAAAACCAAAGTACACTGTGTCTGTTTCTCCACTGTTCAGCTCCTCATATCCTTTTCTCATAAACATGGCAAGTGAGTATGAATTGGCAGTGAACAGAAAATTCTCATTTGCATGTTTTCTGTGCTCACTTTGTCCAGGTGGAAATAGTTTAGAAAATATTAAGCCATTGAAAGACCAGTCCTGGGAGGATTCACTAGCTTTGACAGACTGCTCCCAAATTACAAGCACAAACCACTAACTTTACTGTGTCCATTGAAAAACATCTTTATGCATTGTATACCCACTTCATGACTCAATTCATGAACATTTTTCAAGGTGGGACATAGTCTTTTTTTGACCATACAACAGAAACAATTGAAGCCACAAGAAGTATACCTACCTGCCAGTGGAGCTTGCTGTGAATAAATGACTGTGCTCGAGCAGAAGCATATTAGGAAGAGAGCAGTTTTAGGAAGTTTGCAATTCTATTAGTCCAGAATTCTTTTTGTCCAAGGAATAAATTATCTAGTTCCCATTTTCAGCACATTTATATGAGAATGGAAAAGAGGAATATGAAAACTGTCTCAGAGGTCTGAGTTTCATTTTTATTTTTCTGGTGAAGACTAACTGTATCTTTACATGTTGATATAGTGTCTGCTACAGCTGGTTTCTAAATTAAGTTTGCTTGATGGGTGCTGGTTTTATTTGTATAATGGTGCTTTTGATCAAAGATACAAAAAGATAATATACATGATAATTTTGATTGGTGAAATATATGAGGCGCTTCCAAATGTTTTTCAAGCACTCTTTGAAAAAGTAAAAAAGCCACAAACATATTAGCAGCACTAATTAGTAGTGGGGAGCCTTGGATTTTCTAGGGTGGAAAACATTTTTTACATTTGTTCAGAAGCTTCAAAGCTTGATTTTAAGTGCTCAACTCATGGTGGTAGGAACTGAAGGGTGACAGTGACAAGGAGTAAACAATATTTACATAGCAAAAACAATTTGACAACTAATTTATAAATATTGCAAATGAGAGGGAAAGCTCATGGCATTTTTAAAGAAAGATCTCCTTCAGAATTTAGTTCCTATTTTTTCTCCTACTGTTCTGAGAAGGCCATTTTATACTGTTTTTTCATATATATATCATTTCATTTGAGGTTTAATTGAAAAGCAGACTTAGGTATTGAACTGTAATGCCATTCCACATTTTGTAATTGTTAGTAAGCTACTTAGGAAAAATACATTTTCTACACCTGTGTACAAGCATACCTCCCACAGAATTTGATTAAAAATCCAGTGCTGTGGTACCAAATTTGACTAAAAGATCTACAGTAAAGACCAAAGAGGGCAACATTACTATGTTCTAGCAATTACTTTGGCTGATTGCAGGCAAGATAACCCTGAAGCAGAGGAGTTAGTTCTTGGTCATTCAAGTTACTATTAATTCAACACCTGTAAGAAGAAAGTAGTTCTACGTATTTTCAGAAGTAGTTTACATTCACAGCTTTAGAGTTACAGAGATTTGCAATGTGCAGAATAAGAATTACTTTAAAACAGCTATAAATTTAAATAACATAAACATTCCAAGAGATCACACTTGGTGCTGATCAAAAACACACTCAAGATATTATACAGAAGCTGTCTAGAATTTCCCATTCTAACTAGTCTGTCATACAAGGTCATATTTCCAAACCAATAACTGCATCTGTACTATTAAAATCAGCTTGACTCGAGTTCACTTTGAAACAAAAGTGACAGTAACACATCAAAAATAGGCATCCAAAGGTAGCTTTGACAATAGCTCCATAGCTAATCATAACTAAAAAGACAAAGTACCAGGGTTGCCTTTCTGCTGCCTCTGAGCTAACAGGTCTGTTTGATGCCATCTCAGACAATAACCTGCTACGCTTCCTCTCTGGTCTGAGTTTCACTGGAATCCTTAGGCAAGTGTGTACTGTAGTGTTTCTGTTTCCAACACTGCTCTGCTAAATCAGAATTACTCAGGCAGCTATAAAGTGAGTCTAACATGTGCATTGCTAACAATTAATTATTAATCAAGTGGTTTGTGGTAGTGCCTAGGGACAGCAGATTCAAACCCCGTTATGTAAGACACTGTGCAGTTATTCAAGAAGGCTGTGGATGGATTTTCCCTTTTAAAATCAGCTGTGCTTTTACCACATCCAGAAGCTGAGAACCACATCCAGGCAGGGTCCACTTTCTACCCTAGTACCCATCCTTACATGTTCAACACATTTGGCACTTGAACTTCTAAATTTGTTTCATGTGGACTTCATTTACTTGTTTCCTGAAACCCTGTAGGAAGGGGGAGAGGTGATGTTGCAAGATGCAACTTCATCCTACCTGAGAATTATTAAAATGCAAAATTCTGATCCGTTTGAAATCGGGTATTTTACTGTAGTTCTAAGCAGCCAGTTTCTTCTCTGCTACTGAACTTTTTTAAACAATAAAAAGTTGCAAACTGAAGTCTGCTAGATGTACTCCTTTGCAGTGCGTGTCAGCAGCTGGTATCGTGGTCGGCAGGAAGGATGCTTCCACGGAGGATGCCATGCTCAATACATTTTTGGCAGAGTCTGGTGGCCGTCATGAGTCACTAAGGCACCTGCTGTAAATCAGTCTGCTATATTGGCATTCTCAAAAGTGTATGAAATCCAGATTTCACTTTCTTATGTTACTGATTTTTGGCAGGTACTCTATCAACAGGTGTGATTATCCATGATAGGGAGCATGCAGTGATGATGGGTGAAAGCTTGCACAAGTCCTTAAAGGACTATTTTTGAGGAGGCTGATAGATTTTATGGTTAGCAGTAGTTTCTGGTTAGAATCAGACTTTTTCCTTCTGCTCTTACCCTTCCCACTCATCCAGAATCTGAGAAATAGGAAGAAAACTGCTGGAAGACTGATGTTATTTTCATTAAATACACTGGGAACAGTTTCATAATAAAGCAAGTGAAAAAAAAAGAAGCCGTATTCCAGCTGGCAAGAGGAATAAAGGTGGATGGGTGGATGAGAAGGGAGGGTGACTGGGCTTCCTAAGGAAATTTTTAATGAAGAGGGGAGAGGAGAATAAAAATGAATAGCGTGTGAAATATCAGAGGGAAGCTGAGAACCATAGCATATGGAGAAAGGACAGAGAAAGTTAAGGGAGAAGTGGAGAGGTGAGAGATAGTGGTGAAGGGTTTTTTTCTAATGATAGTCTAATGAATTGAACAGAACCTCAGAAGAAAAAAACAAATTTCAGAAGTAGAAGGTAATCAGCATGTACACTTCACACAAAGTTATTCAAAATTGAGGAGAAAATGTAAAAGAGCAACAAAAACTTCTGGGATATTATACCAAAGCACTGTTTGAATACCATCTATGTGTAAAATAATAATAAATTTAGAAACTGGTTATATGTTTTGGGGAACTGTCATAATTACAAACTTAAACTAACATAACAGATGAGAAACTCTTCAGTTCTTGTTCACCATTTTGGAAATGTTTCCTTTCTAAACAGATCATTCACTGGCATCTAAGCAGTCACCTTTCATTGCTTGACACCTATATCCCCGGGGAAGGGTTTGATGAACTTGTAAACAAGCACTGTGCTTTGAACTTGAAATGAGTATGAGGGTAGACAGCAGACATCACATATGTGTACTGGCTGTAGGACTTCATTACAGGATTCCTGTCCAAAAATGTGGGTGACTGTTTGCAAGGTTGTGCCACTTGTACTTTTGCTTTCAACTGAAGCAGCTTTGGAAAAAAAACAAAATCAACCAGAAATCTACACAATGAAGGGAGTCAGGGTCTGAACTCCTCTGAGAATATGTTGATTCATGTCCATTATGTGAATCAGCAGGTAATATGTGGGGAGAGGCAAAAGCTACTCCTCGTGTTTTGGAGACTTCAGTTCCTGTGGTATTTGCATATTGAAGGTTTTTATGATGCTCATGCCAAGGTTTTTGGTTCTGAAACAGTATTGAAGTCTAATGAGAGTAGATTTCTTTGTAATGTTTCCAGTGTTCTCCATGATCAGCATAGCTTCCCTCATGGTTTTTTTTCCCTTGCTTTAGGTAATGGTTGAAATTAGTAAGATAAAAGACAGATGATAATTTTGAAATATTAATTGAAGTTCAATGAAGTTCAGAAGTTTCAAGTTAAACTGAAATCATATGCAGAATTTTCTGCATGCTCTGTATTTTCTTTTGAATTGCTTATCATTCAGGAATGGGTGAATACCTGAACAAGGTATTTGGGTGATGCCTATGGCAGATACAATAAGCAGAGAAATTTTTGACATTAGAAAATCACTCTTATGTTAGACTTCCCTACTCTGTCATTCTCAACTTATTTGCCTGGACCACAGTCTATGTCCACACCCTGTGATGTGGTGAAATTCTGGGACTATCAAGAAGAGAGAACATCTCTCCACTCTCTCATTTCACAGTACTTAATACTTATTAAATTTCCATCTGCTACCAAATACTAAATGTTATATTCCAAAAATGAGAACATCTGCTTTCATGGTTAAAAGACCCAATTGAGTAAATCTTCATATACATCTAGAGACTCCTTTAAAGATAAGGTTATTTTGGAAGTTTTCCATGGCCCTGCTATGAGGTAACCAACTCTGGCAGTCTTTTTGATACATTAAATGATGAGATGTGAAATATTTAGGTAAATAGCTGGATTGTTTTCAGAATGGTAAATAAAAAGAAAACATATTCAAGGAAAAAACACAAATTTTAGGATTTTACAAATAGCTTTCTTTTGTTTGCATGCTTTCATAAAAACTTCACTCTTCAAAAACTTTCAGGTAAAATAAGGCAATGTTGTCAATAGCTTGTTCCAGTTTGACTTCTCACAATACTACAGCTTGAGAGGCATTCAAGTCACGGAGTTTCAGTGTTGTTCCCAGCACTGCAATATCTGGTTGCAGAGTTTAATTTGGTTTATTAAAGTGCAACAGCTTTTCTCCACACTTACATCTTTGCAAAACTCCTCTTGAAATTTGACCACTATTGCATACTACTGGAGTAAGCTCCTGTGTCTTAACTGGCATGAAATCCAGCTGCTTTTCTCAGAATTACATGGGGTAGAAATCAGTGAGGCAACTGAGAGATGTCCAAAGCCAATTCCCAAAATGATTCTTTCATCAAATTGCTCAAGAAGCAGTTTCAACTAAAACACTTGAAAGCTTTTTTTTTTTTTTTTTTTTTTTTCCTCAATGGAGAACTTGGAAATGTGTTGCTGTCCATTATGACTTTGAATCAAGTCAGACTTTGAAATCTCCAGAGTAGTACTGTAAGATGAAAAGGTTTCATCTTACCAGAAACATTTCCTGGATCACTGAGCCATTGGCCTGTCTTCTTAGGCTGTACATCTGTTAATCCTATGTGAAGTAAAATTTCTGTCCTTGACACAGTTCTGCCCAGCAGCAGAACTGGATTTTGTCTCATTTCTAATAAAATGTGGTCAAGAGAATTTTAAAGAGTGGTTAATCTTTCAAGTCCCTGCTTGATACCAAAAAGGCTATAAACTATGAGGAAAACATAAAAAAGAATGAGAGAAAAGGTGAATAGGCCAGTATTGTAGTGAGCTATCACCTTTATGCTGTTAGTTTGGATGAGAGATTGGTGTTCTTCTGTTTCTGCTGCTGAGAGTATTCTGAATGGTAATGGGTTTAGTCCCTGAGGGACAGAGTAGAGCAGCTGAGACAACATTAAATCCAGCAGATGAAGGTACAGTAAATGCCACAGGCAGTGTGCAATTTTGTGTTTTAGCAACAAGGGATAGACATTTAAGAAGTGGAGAAATGGCAACCTTGTGTGATGGGATGTGATGGGAAAACATTGCGCTTGTCCTGAATTGGCCTCTTATGCAATTAACTATGCTTTCTGTTGTTTCTTCTTTGTGATGGAAATGGCTAATGAGTAGAAAAAAATAATTGACAGTATAAGTGTATTCCCCACAAAACATAATTGGAAAGGTACCATATGACACTTGAAAGAAGTGTATGAAATACATCCACAGGAATCAGAGAGAAGCTCGTGGTTAGTTCTGAGAATCTAGAGGAGATCCCTTCTCAGCCAGAAGGAGGGGTGCAGAATAAGACTTCAAGATTGCTTATCAGTTTTTCACAGTATACTATGAAAACAATCTGTGTTTTACAGAAAAAAAAAGCTTATGGGATAATATCTCCAACTACAGTGTAGCAGAGAACACTTTTTAGTTTTGCTTTGTTTCCATCAGTCCTCTGTTAGCTGTAGGACTTTGAAACACCTCAAATCTCACAGCGGTTATCGTGAGAAGGATCAAATCAGAACTATTTCAATTGTATATTGACCAAAGAAGAGATCAAGCCTTCTTATTCTTTCCATTAAATCGGTCTACACACGGCACACACTCTGAAATCTGTGTTCTGTGATCTATACTAATGGCTGTGCTCTGTGCCAAAGTGTCCAGATAATTCTTCCTGAACACCCTCAGTATCAGAATCAGTAGAGTATCATTCATAAAGCACCCTAACTAAGTATTCCAGAGACAAAATGTCTTTAATTAACTCTAGACCCACCCTAGTGTATGTGTGTGCAGCTGTGTTGTTGTGTGCCAGCTCCCTGCTCTGGGCTGCTGTTAGGCTGAGGCTCTGTGTGGTGCACACTCTTACAGACTGGAGAAATTCCTGTGCTGTACAGCACTGTCAGTGATTGTTACTAAGAATCTTGAAAGAAATTCTGGCCAATTGTAAACAATGGAAGACATTGCCATTATTAATAATAATGACCATCATATATAATGAAAACTTTTTTCCTATCTAGATCAATTGCTAAAAAATCCAGTGTTCTAGGAAACATCATGTAACATTAATTTCTCTGAATAATACTGTTAAAATTCTTTTTTTTTCCCCAAGTTGCTAAAGTCCATTTTTCTTTATTGCATACATCTGCCCAAACTGTAAGAACATGGAAACAGATTGAACTTCCTGTGTCCAGATTTGTCCTCTGTCTACAACCCACACCCACCAGGGAGGGTAGGACAGGCCAGAAGGAAGTACAGAGGCTTTCCAGACAGGAACTATCAGAGACCAGAGTACTTCTTGGGTATCCTGCCATGCCTGCCTTGTCATCAGTCATGTCAACAGCATTGTGGACAGGTCCCATCAGCTACCTGACAATATCCAAAGCTACTGATTTCTTTTAGTGAGGAGTAGTAGCTTGGCTAGTGGCCTAGGAGAGGAAATTAGAACTGAAATAAAAATAAAGCACATATTCCTTGGTACATGAAGGACATTGGAGTATTCCCGTACAGAATGGCAGTCATGTCATCATGCAGCTGTCATCACTGCAGTGATTTAATAAAGATATTACTTAGATATGCTAAAATATTAACATTTTCTCCTAATAAACAAGGTTTTTCCATAACTTTTCATTAAATTCTTTGTTTTCCATTCGTTGGCTGCATGACACATCTTTTTGGGGCATTAACTGTTGTTTTGATTTTGAAATATTTATTGGAAATAACTTGCTAAAATCAAGAAAATAATGAAGCATAACCAGTGAAATTTTATATCAGCCTTTCTTCGTACAAACTCGAACTCAAATTTAATTTTAGCCCACAAGTAAATAAATCTGGATACACTTATTCCTAAACTGAATTTTTACATATCAGAAAACTGTCAATGAAAGTGGTAAAACTGAACATATTTGAGAAAGTCTTCAGTATCAACGCAACTGGGTGATTGCTGGTGACAATTTTAAAAAAGCCAAACACCTCAACAGGTTATTTTATTTCCATCGGATTTTATTTTGCCTTGCACGTAGTCAAGTGTCCCACTGTGAAATAGGATGCTGACAAGTAGGGATGTTGGTCAGGAGTGGGAAGATACAACTATGAATGCCAACTACTCCAGTCTGAAATGCATTCTCAGCAGTAGATGCATCGTGGATTTGTAGGGACGGTATTAAAGCCATTTTAAAAAGGGGAATGGGAGGGGTTGGGGAGGTTTGTTCTGTGTAAAAGTTCAGAGTTGGTTTTTTTTGTTTTTTTTTTCCTAACTTCATTAGTTGGTATAATAGGAGGTATTGCCTTTATCTGCAGAACCTGGTTTGCTTTTCTTTTAAAACCATGAGGGCTACAATGGTACATGAAGTCTTCATTTCCAGACTTCCCATCCATTCATTTCCTCCAAACATTGTCTAGTTTTCTTCCTTTCCCATAAAATCTAGTTATTATATAATTAATATTTCTATATATGCCCAAAATATTTTCAGGAAATACAGCACACAGGATTTAACACAAATGCATTTGGTATGTGACATACAGGCAGCAACTTCAATGTTGTAGATTACTTCCACCCCTGCACACTCGCGAGCCTTTTCCCATTTGCTCGGTTTTGCCGGTTTGTTTTCTTTCTAGCTGTACTCCGGTTTAGCCTGTAGGTGGCAGCATTTGAGAACAGTTGCGGTTGTGGGCTGCCTACCATCTGGAATGCCATTCGTGGGCAAGAATTATAAATAGATAGGACCAGGCATGTAGGTTCTCTGCTCAATATGCAATTCACAGCAAAGACGCAGCAAAGCTTATACGGAACCATTCAAAATGTTAAGGAATATACTCGTACATGACCATTTCGTTCTTAACACTTCTGCTCTAACTTATGTATTTTTTATATAGAAGTGTATTTCTGCCAATGCATATGTATACATAGCTTTTGAAAATGCTTTGAATCAAAATGGATTTTTTTTCTGATTTACTAAATGTGAAATCCTTTATTCTATTCCTTCCTTCTTTTTCTTTTTCTTTTTCTTTCTTTCTTTCTTTCTTTCTTTCTTTCTTTCTTTCTTTCTTTCTTTCTTTCTTTCTTCCTTCCTTCCTTCCTTCCTTCCTTCCTTCCTTCCTTCCTTCCTTCCTTCCTTCCTTCCTCTATTTTTTTTTCTAGAAAGCAATTATTATCTAAGAAAGAAATGAGAAATAATGGGTCTTGATTTTAGCCTGCTTTTCTGTTATCTTCAGTCACTTTAGGATGCCTAAATCACACTTTCCTGAATATGATGTGATCAGCAGGATATTTTTTAAACATACACAACATTTTTCTGTGTTTTAATTAACTGAAAACGAAATGACCAGGCTTTATCTCACGTCAGGTTGTGTATTCCTTATATCTACACATTTAATGGATAATTTTTCATATGTAATGCATCTCATGGCAGTAGGTAGTCAAAAAAATACATCCTTGCTTTTAAGGAGCTTGAGGTGTCCATGTGCGGTGGACAGGTATGGTGGGGTGGGTAGAGTGAACATCAGTCCAGCTACATTTCATTCAACAGATATAATCTCTAATAAATATGAAAGAGATATTTTGTGTCCCAACACTAGTAGAAGATAACTTCTATTCCAGTATTTCTTCCCCATATCTACCCTAAATCTGAGTTGTTTTAAGCTTAAATCCATTAAATTGCTTCTTGGTCATGTTACTTGAAGGACCACGTGATCTCAACATAACCATGCAGTATTCAAATTAATCACATTTGCAAATAATTCTGCAAATGGTGAAAGTCAGAGACCTGACTACAATAATTGTAACTTAGGCTGTAACAAATTAATGAGCTACATGCCTCTATGCTAGAATTTGCTGACTGAACTACACACACAAAGAAAAAAAACCTAACAAGATTTTGAGGATCTGCTTCACAATGTGCAGAATATCATTGGCCAATTAGTAGAACTTTTCTGAGGAGTGCTACATGTATATTCCACATAGGAACAGGAGAAGAAGAGAGCCAGGTCAATTTGTTACTATCAAAAAAATAAAAAA
>VXAC01002476.1:69305-85648 GCA_013399225.1 Rhipidura dahli | reverse complement strand
AAAAAAAAACCCAAAAAAACCCAAACAGGTGTTTAGTTGGAATAAATAAGGACTGCATGCAGTGAGATAGGGAGACAGATTCCAGACTTGCCTTTGTGGGAATGCCATAGAAAATTCAGAATCAGCTGAAGGTGTGACCCTGAAATAAATTACTTATTCTACTTTGTGGACAAGTCTCATTCAGAGTTAGAATGACTTTAATTCTTTTTAGCTTAATTTACCAAGTAAGCTAAAATGAATTAGGGCCATTTTAATTCTGAATGAATAATTTAGTCCACCAATTTAAGTGAAATGCTTTGGTAGTTATTCATGAGCTAACCCAAGCCTAGCATCTAGACTGTTTAATGGGCAGTGGCTTTAGGCAGCAAGAGGCAGAGTGTACTTGTCCCTTTCATTTGCATTTTCAACCACAAAAAGCAATCTAAATGAAGTTGAAAAGTTATCTCTTCGGAATTCTATTTTTCCTTTCCAATCATATTAATATATGATATCCCAGATATGTACTTAATGAACCAAGTCTAACATGCATTGAGAAACATGCTACCCTCAAATGAAAAATTTATACACATTTAAGACCCAACATTTTGTGCCATTAAATGTTATGCTTCACTTTCTCTCTAACTTCATACTGTGAATCAGCATACATTTTTACTACAAGAGAACACACAATTATATATTTAGAAAGTTGGGATGGTAAGTCAGATGGAGTTACCTGAAGCAGTAGTGAGACACGGAAGATTAGAGCTGCATATATATTGGAGTGACAACATAGAACCTTTTTACCCATTTGGTCACACTGAGATGCACACAAAAGTATATTAATATGTGTATTAGTTGTTTTCCCTTTAATTTAGATGATAGCTGTTCAGAGAATGAGATTGACATTGATGACTTCATGGGCATGTAGAATATGCAGTGTCTTAACTTCTCTGGCAATTTTAAAGACAGTGACATCAGGTAAAGATGGGAAACTCTCCTATGAAGTAGTACATGTTGCTAAAGAATGTAGCTGCAGGGTTTGCATTTCTCTTGATTACTTACACATTTATAACACTGTCAGTCAGGTCTGGAATCAATGCAGCCCTGCTGACAACTAAGGTATAAGGCCATGCACAATGGATTAATGTCTTTATGTTTATTACTGTGTCTTAGTTTTTATTTTTTTTATAGAAAGTATCATAGGATCTATTTGTTCAAAGCATAGAATTATGCAGAAGGCTTAAAGAATTTGTCCTGAAAATTTATGTGTTTATGGGCAAACATCTGCCAGGTCTGAAGCAATCATTATGTAAATAAAGCTGTGATTCAGCTGTAGAAGTCTTAAATATGTTTCTACCATGATTTCAGTGGATGATACCGTAGTGTGAGAGACATTTGCAGTACATGAAGGAAAAATCACTCATATTTTTTCAAGGCAAGTGAATGTTCTGTGCTCATCACCTACACAGATGCCATTCTGTAGTATTTGTTAATCTATCAGCTCTGGCTCATATTGTGGCAATTGTGTTTTGAATAGTCTTAAATAATTAATGTACTTAATGATCAGTATCATCGTGTTCTTAAAATCAAAGTCTTGAGCTGATATACCTTTGGAAAGAGAAGTTTAATTTCTTTTTGTATATCCTCTTAGGCATATTTCTCTCTAATACTACAATAAAATAGACTATGATCATGAAAGAAATGTATTATGAAAAAGAAAAAAACGGATAAAATTTATCATAGATGTACTCTAATTCTACAAAACAGGAACAAAATACATTTAACTTGAAGTGGTAAGAACTGCTTATATGCTTCCCAAATATAAACACACTGTGGTTTTCTGTGAAAGAGACGTGAGTGAGCAAATGCACATAGAGGCTCATGAAGAGAAAAACTAAAGAAAACTCAAAAACATATATTGTCTTTGTAAACTGACAGTATTCCTTCCATCACCTTGTTCCTTTTTCTTCTAGTCATCTCAGTATAATCATCTTGACTAAGGCGGGTTGGGACTGGTCGGCAGAAAAGAGAAGATAAAGAGTCATGGGGCTGTCAGTCTTTAATTCCAACCAATTGCATTTATTCACTTTACCCGGCCTATATGGGGCAAGATGACTGCAAATTTCAAAGAAAATTATTTCTTTCAGGGTTTCAAATTCATCCTCATTGACCACATTTTATAGCTCCTTGTCTGCTTCTTAAGAATTTCCTGTTCTTCATTTTGTCATCTCACTTTTTTACTCTAAAGCAATTGAGCAGGAAATATTCCTAAAGTTCAATTCTTCCCATCTGAGGTAGGCTTCTATCTCGTAGGTTACTTATGACCATGTGTATGTGCTTCAGTATGTGTATGTTTCAATTACTGGGCAGCTGAAAGGAAAGTTACAGCTCTGTCTAACTTTTCTCTGCTGATTGGTTTTCTATTTCTGGCTATTTTTGATCTACATTACTGTATCAAAGTTGGTCTGTAGCATATGAAGGATTTATCTTGATCAGCTAAGCAGGACTGTTTAATATACATAGAAATTAATAAAATAAAATAAATTTTTAAAAAGAGAAATAAAATTTGATTTCAAAAAAGAAAGAATCCCCTGAATATGTGCTTTAAGTACAGGATGTGTTGATATTGGTAGAAACCTCGGGCTCTTTAAAATGTATGGATATGTGGTTTTTGAAAGTTTACAAGAACCATTTCCTGTTACTAAGGTCTATGTGCTGTGTGCTAAACACAAATGTGGAGCTTTCCTTTACTTCTCTGAGGCCTAATGAAGTTAGATGGGTAAGCAACCATCAGCTCCTTTCTCTAGAAGGAGGTTGCAGAAAGCCTTTATGGAAATAGAACTGACAGACCAAAAATCAATTTTGCCTTAATGTCTAATAAGGGTGTGTCCTAATTTTTTCTCGTAGATTGCTAGATGAGAAACTCTCATCATTGAAAGTTACACTGAAAATGCTACCAGAGTTGGTATAACATTTCTGTTATAAGTAGTAACTTGGATCAGAACTGTATTTCATGAAATCTAGCAAGGAATACTAATTGTATGTGCGTATGCAGCACCGTTAATATACTTTCATTCCTTCCTTTTCCCTCATATAGATACTGAACATTGCTTTTCCTCCTCTTCCTACATGATCAAAGTAGTCAGTAAATACACAATTGTTCTTTCTCCATTTGATGCTGCAGTACATTGCCATTTCCCATTTTTTACAGATAGCCTCTGCATTCCAATCGGTTCATTTCTTGCATTTTGGCAGTTTCTAACAGAAAAAAAATAGTTTATACTTTTTAACACACTGTGCCAACTTAAATGTTTAGAGTGTGCATAATCACTCCTACCTAAAGTAATTTTGTTATCTTTCATGTGAGTTTTTAATTACAGTATAAAGCATAATTTCAACCTAATAATTTATTCTAATCCCGATTTATATCTTACCAAGATATTAAAAGACCTTCAGTTAAAAAAAAAAGAAACCTATTTCAGAGAAGAATACAGAATATGTAAATGATTAAATACTACAATGCTAGCACTGATATTAGAGAAAATGTCTAAAATAATCTGACAAAAAAAGGACTTTTATATGGACTACTTTTTTCTTCAAATTTTCCATAGTTTTTGAACCAAGTTTCAATAACCCAAAGTGTCTATCTGGACATGCTTCTGAAATACAGTGCATATTTCCCAAGAAAAATGTAGAAATAACTGTTTTACTTTGGAGTTTTTAATACTTCTTTCTGTGCAAGAATAGCGCTATAGTCATTTAAGAAACAGAAAATGAGATGCAAAAAACTTTTACTTTTGCTGTTATACATCTTGAATTATTTTACATGTTGTTGATAAATGCATACATTAAAGTTAAATGAAACACAGCTTGGGCCACCAGCAGGTCTTAAAGCAGTATGGTTAACATTGGGGTTCCACACTGTTCAGTACCATGTCCAAGTGTTTCCAGTATTTGAAAAGGAGTAAATATACAGCCACAGCTGACCAAAACAAGAAATTCTAGGAATGGAGCAGTCTCTCTGGGTGACTTCAGTATCTTGGTGTACTTTGCTTTGCTAATCTAATTTAGACCCTTGCTTGTATATGTGCCTGAGAATTCACAGATTATTAATAGAGTGATTTAGGTAAGTTAATGTGAACACAGTGTGGTGCTGGTACATGTAGGGGGAGAAAGAGATTTTTAAGTGTACAAACAGCAAGTTAGGGGGCTGATAGAGAGTCTGAGCTGGAGGACGTGAGGTATTTTCATGGCCATAACTGGTAACAAGGTAAAACTGTGTATGGCTCAGGGGCTCTGAATAGAGAGCAGACAACTGAAAAACTGTAACAGTAAAGAATTAAACAGACATAAATGGGAAAGTAAAACTGAGGAATTCATTTATTAAACTAGGGTTTTCTGTTTCCCAAAATTTAGTCTACACAGCCTGAGTTGGCTGGGCAGCAATTTTCCAATGAAACAATCACATTAATACATGTGTTATATTTATTAAAAGGAAAGATTTGTAAATGACACAAACAAATCTCAAGCACTACTGCTGAGATGATGGTCTTCTAAAAGAAAATAACAAAAACGTAAGTAGAAGAAAACAGGCCTCCTTTTGTTTTTAAGAAAAAAACAAAAAAACCCCAAACACTATTTTTAATAAAATTCTCTATTTTTCTTTCTTTTCCTGAGGTCCAGTTTCTCTGCCATATGCCAAACTAATATTCCCTTGGTTCTTTTGACTTGTAGCAAACAGCACTGAACAGCTTCATGTTTTGTCCTTCCTAATACCCAAGAGCCAATGCAGTGGAAGCTTTCTGGAGACGTGAGCATTACTGGAGGAGGGCCTCTTTGTTGTTCTGGTGCAGGGGGTATCCAGGTTCTTTTGACAGCCACACTGACTGCCTCGAGAGAAGAGAGGACATTGCTCCCATTTTTACGATCAGATCTGCCTTCCTAACTTTAGTCATCTTTGTCCAAATGAGATTGTCCTTACTCACAGGGGAGACTGTGCTCTCCTGCCAAGCTTGGGCAGTCTTGCTGTCTCTAGGTGAAGACCATGGGATTCAGCAAACTCTCTGTAAGCAGGAGTACAAGCCCCTGTTCACAGCTTGCAGACTCAGTGGTTGAAGAAGAAAAGGCATTTTTAGGGTTCTACAGTGGCACGTACAGATCTCCAGAACCTTGCTGTGCCACAATTGATCAGACTTAGAATAAAATATCTACCACTGGCTCTCTAACAAGCACCCCACAGGCCTCATCTGTCACTTGTTATTTATATCAAAGTGACCTTAGATGCAGAAGATGCTTAGGGAACATGATAGTGATCATCAAGGGATATGTCCTTCCAGGCTGTCAGTAGCCTCAGAACAAGCTTCTTGAGGGGAGCCTGGCACTCAGCCTCCAGTCTCCTTATGCAGAGCTCTGTTCTAAGTCCCCTGGCCCCACAGGATCACAGGTCAGCTCTCCACTCAAGTCACCAAAGGAGACAAACCTGCACTGTTCACACCTTCCGTTATAAAGCCATTCCAAAAACGAGTATGCAGAGAGAGATCCCTTTGAAAGGCTTATGAAAATGCAGATCATCTTATTAGAAGCAAAAACTGAAGAGCCAAATTGCTGTTTTGCCATGGAGCAGGTCAAAACAAATACACCATATTTCATTTGATAGGCTTTATTCTTCAATTAACACATTAAATGATCATGCTTTATAGCTAATAGCTTAGGTTTCATGTGGGATCAAAAATACGTCTCTAGGTCTGCTTTTAGTTCACTGCAGCAGTTTTGCACAGTTGCAGAATATTTATGAACTCCTACAAACCTTACAGTCAGCTGAAATTCCTTTTTCCTAATGAGAACTGCGGCTGACAAGCAGCAGCATCAATAGGTTGAAGATGATAAGAATTCACAGCCATGAAGCAGAATGCCAGATCTGAAGCTGAATAAGATGACTGGGTTTAGGTACTCACTCTTCTGGTGGATCTGTTTACTCATCCTCAACATGTGCAGACATTATCAACGACTTCTCCATCAGTACATTATGTAGAATAGGAATTATGAAGAGATACACAGGTTTCAAAGATTCTTAGTTACTATTTCCTACTTGTAAATTAAGAATTGTTAATTTCTTAACAACCTTAGGGGGTGGGATGAACAGGTTTGCAGCTGCTTATCCTTTGGTTATTGTCTTTTAACATTTTATCCCTCTACACGCTCAATGTAATTATTATTCTTGGATTACATCCCATAGAATTATAATTCTTCTATTTATTCTTTCACTAAGTAAGGTTGCTATTATTTTTTATTATGAAGAATCCTAATGTAGAAAGTAATATTTTACTTTTATTGTAAATCCTAGTGTGCTTGAATAGATGCAATATATTTTTTCTAATTTGTATTTTTCCAAATTCATTCACTGATATAAATTCTGGAGTAACTGATTTTTTGCTTCATGACATAAATATATTTGATACTGACTTAAATGTGTAACTGAGAAAGGGCTTTTGTTTTAATTAGAACTAAAATTCAAATTGTAGCTATAATAGAAATAACAGAAATAAAGCTATTTCAGCTTTTTCCAAATGTTCTTCTTCTTGCATTCTCCTTTCCCTTTTGTATGGAACTCTTAGCTTAGTTTAGATTAGCCAGTAAGTCTGGCCTTGAAGCAGCTTTTTCTTATGAAATAAGTTTTTATATGAAAAATATCACTTACTGGCCAGTGGAATTCCTTATTTGTACAGTCTCCCTGAATTAAATTTAATACTTACCTGTTCCTTTACTGTATCATGTTATAATGAATCAATAAAATAGAGTGCAATTTTCTTGTGACTTTTTTAATAGATGTTATTTAGCTTAGAGAGAATAGTAAACAATGATGTAAAAAAAAAATTGAATATATATATATATATATAACATATTAAAATTTTAGTTACAAGTGGAGCAGTTAAAAACCAGTACCATTCATGTCATATTCCTCGAGGATGCTCTGAACTAAGTTCATAAGTAGCCAATGAAAACAGAAGCCCTAACGATAAAATTACCCTGTCTTCCTCAACCCTGTAGTCTTCCTGGGTTGAGCAGAACCAGACTGACCCTGATCAATCAGACATGTAAGCTGTGTGATTCTTTTGCTTCTGTAAAGACCTGCCTTTGATTTTTGGTATGGGTTTTTTTTTGGTTTGTTTTTTTGTTTGTTTGGCTTGCATTTTTTTTCTTTTTCTCTTTCTCTTTCTCTTTCTCTTTCTTTTTTCTTTTTCTTTTTCTTTTTCTTTTTCTTTTTCTTTTTCTTTTTCTTTTTCTTTTTCTTTTTCTTTTTCTTTTTCTTTTTCTTTTTCTTTTTCTTTTTCTTTTTCTTTTTCTTTTTCTTTTTCTTTTTCTTTTTCTTTTTTCTTTTTTCTTTTTTCATTTTTCTTCAGTTTTCTGCTCGGCTGATTTTCTTCTTTGGATATTGTTTAGTTAATCATAGGACTGCTACTTTTTCCAGATGTTCTGAAGCCTGCAGAAGTCTCCTTTCTGCTATACCAAATTCTGTGTCCAACAAGTAAATTTCTAGTTTCAAGATTTCCAAGACCTATTAAGAGGATCTACTCCTTGCAGAGGTGAGGAGAGAAACCAGAAGGAACTCTATGCCAACAACTGCCATCTTAAAGGAGTGGTATTTATGCAGACTCTTTACAAATTAGTCATAAACATTCCCTGCGTCCCCAGTTTATAAGCCTTTTAACTCAGAATTCCTAAGCTATGTTTTGACTACCAGAGTTAAGTAATTAAATGTCCACGGAAATAATGTATCTCTCCAACTGTTAGTCTCAAGTCTGGATCTATGGTTAGTTTGTGAAACTGGTGTGGGTTTTAAAATTTGCTTCATCTCTAAATATCGGCTAAGGGATTTATCCTTGCTTAAAAAAAAAAATTGTCTCTAAGGTGAGATTTTTTAAAAATTTTTTTCTATGTAATTTGAATAGCACCTTCTTTTCAGACTAAAATTTGTGTACTTCTCTATTGCTACAGCCATTTGTTCCGAAGAGCACCAAATGTCCATTGATCAAGCATAATAATTTTACTCTGCACAAATGTTTTACTATTCTTAATAAATTCCATAAATCCCTGCTGTTTTTAGCAGGCTGCCAAGGCCCTGCCATGGGAATGTTTAAAAGATGTAGTGGTAGATATTCCTACCTGCAGTTTAGTACATACCCAATGAATACAACCATAACATTTCAAGTTAGTAACAGTGATGGGCCTTGGGGTAATAAGAGAACAGCAACAATAAAAAAAAATCGTTGTCCCAATTGGCACTTTTTCTCCTGGATTATTGCACTGTCTCATTTTTAATCCTGGGAATAATTTATTTTGATTACATTTTTAAAAACTGCTACTTAGTGGTAAATCCAAGCTGACCTCACCATGAATAAGGATTTAGTGAAATCACTCTTTAACTAGCTGCAATTGTTCCTATAATCTAAAGCATTAAATAGTATGGATATGCAGAAAAATCCACATGATCTAACAGAACATGGAGTTAGAAGCTAGAAAAACATTATTCTGGGTCTGGCAGTCCTGTGCTCTGCTCAAAACCAGAGAAATTAATCTGTCTGGAGCCAGTTCTGCTCACACAGCAGTTATATGCACATTTAATTTTGTTATTTCATTACTTTTGATTTACACTGGTGGAGGTCAAAGTATTGTCATTTGTAGGTGACGTTACTCTAATGCATTAAAACTACAACATGACATAGAATGAGACTTGTTTGTTCTTTTGATAGTGGGAAATAATTGAAATGTACCATAAAAATGATCAAAATTATATATGTGCTTACTCTGATTACCAATATAGGGCGCTGTATATGAGCACTAATGACTTATTTTTGGACAGAATCTGTTACATTAAAAAATTGCTTCTTCATGACTTTTGGGAACTTTTTGAAAAGCATAAATTGCTTGAAAGGACAAAGTGGAAACATCTGTTCTATGGTCTAGAATCTATTCATGTGCAGTTCTATGTCACCAAGCCCTTTTCCCAGAGCTAGACCTTGTGCACCCAGGCTGTCCTTTGGAGATGTTTTGCATATGTTAGCATGTGGGCATTTGTATAACCACATCTTGCATCAGTGGGTTCTGCTGCCATCCTGGGAAATAAACTTCTCTGACTGCAGATGTAAGTACCTTGGGGCTCCAGAGTCAGTTCTGCCACAGAGCACTCCAGTTCAGTCAGGCTTTGCAGACCTATTGCTGCATTATTTTCAAAACCTTCATTAAAACTAATGGAACGTTACTTTTATAACCTAGGATTCCTTAAACAGGCTTTAGCTGAATTTTCTACTTATATATCAAACAAATAATGATTTTTAAAAAACAAAAATGTATTTCCATTTGCTGTTATTGCTAAAATCGTAAGAATATAGTCTTTAGAATGACTATCAAGCAAAGTAACTTCTAGAAATAAAAACAGATAAAATTTAAGTATATCTGGGAAAATGTAAAAAAAAAAAAATTCCACAAGATCACTATGGAATAAGCAGTCTGTATTAGGTCTAAAGCTAGAATTTCTCTTCTGGTCTTCTGAGAACTGGTACCTTATGAGCTCCAACTTAATCTTTTCAGCCTACTTAACATGCTCTTTATGACAAATAATACATGCTGTATAACTTTTGTGATCAAGATAATGGGTTCTTTTCTGAATTTTCTTAACTTATGATCTCTTCTGCCTTACTATATTTTTAAGCTACCTGTTAATCACTGAAGGGAATGTGAAATATGTCTAATCTGTTCATCTGTAGTAGTGTTGGAGCCATGGCCATCTGAGTACATGCTTGTAGTTCTGATTATTGGTTGGACAAACAAAATAAGTCTCTAGTGAGCATAATTTAATTTACTGATTCAGATTTTTTTTATGTAAATATTCCAATATATGTAGCTACAGTAGACTTCTTTCAGGTTAATAAATATTTAGGATATTTTCAGAGAGCTAACATAAAAGAGGCAAAAGCCTAATTTGAGGTAAATTCAATTTTTTGTTTGAAAATGGCTTTGTATAGAAGCTGTTTTATTGAGCTCTGTAGTGAATTCTTTCCCAGCCCTTTCTAGGCATCAGAATAGAAAAATTTGGTCAGATTTATAGGCTGTCTGTGGGAAGATGTATAAGCAGCACTGTAGATGATCCAAAAAAAACGTTCATAGTTAGGAGCAGCAGGATGAGATTCAAGTCATAAGCCTCTTAGAGAGCCACAGTACACATCCCAGTTGCAGGTCTCTAGCTGTTAAGGGAAGTCTGTTTGCACTGAGTAAAACACAACAAACTGCAGACTTCTCCAAAAGATATTACTTTTTGTATGTCCATAAACAAGAGGCCATGCTGACAATACATTTGTACGAGTTACAGTTAGAGCTCCCAGAGTAACAAGTATTGCAAACTCTGTCATTCTAAGTCCAGCACTAAACACCTTCACTGAAAAAACCCCTACTTGCAATCTCCAGACAATCTTACATGTTGACTATTGGCATAATTTCCCCAAGTGATGGACCATAGTGAGCTAAGACAGCTTTTAGGTAGCCACACTGCACGTTATGCTGACAAGCTAAAATGAATTACATCAGATGTATCCTGTGTAGCCATCATGGAATAGATACTTTTAAAAAATACTCATTATTGAGATGTTTAGGAGAAACTCTAAACATTTGGAGGTCAAAAGATATTGATTGTTGCAGTAATTTTGTAGGACATGCATGAGAGTTTTAAGTGATCCAAGTGTAATTGCATTCCAGAATGTCGGAATATTAAGAATACTAAAATCAATTTGTTTGATGCTTATTGATGAAAAACAGGATGCTCTTCCACCTCTGAGGATGTACCACCTGAGTTGTGGCATCCCTATGATTCTCTCTCGTATCATTCCCTGTGAGTACCAATGTTTTCTATTGCTTTCTAATTTAATCTGTGAAGTGGGCAAGACACCACTTGGCTATGACTGAGAAGAAATCTCTGCCATGGCTGAAAAACAGTATTTTTAAAATTTTTAAAGTAATATGTATGTTGCAAAAACATGCAAGAACTATATATTGATGGGTCTCTGAGTAATCTATGTGCTTGGAAGACCTGTAGAGCATCATTACCATAGTCTCACTAATTCTTATGGATTCATTTGCTCAATCCAGTAAAGTGCTGTTCCTCTATTAAGAGTAGTACACCATGATCAGATGGATTATGCCCATCAAGTACATCTGCTCTTAGGTCAAATTTTCTGCTTGCTTTTTTTTTTTTTTTTTTTTTTTTTTTTTTTTTTTTTTTTTTTTTAATGTATCTTTTTACATTGGGCATTTGGTCTGGTGTTAAGGAGGTGAGAAATTCTGCGCCACAGTTATTCTTTAATGCAGGCTTCAGGCTGAACTTCTGTAAGAGGTGTTTGACAAACTGTGCTTTGTTTAGCTCAGATCTGCAGCTGAATGGTTAGTGTGCTTTTATAGAAGCATTGCATGGGCAACACCTGTAGAATAAGCCATGGTACTCTCTGACACTGGCCCGTAGAGCTAGGAAGGACATGTTAGGAGATGCAGGGAGATATGTTTTCCAATTGTGGATTATGCAGTAAGAGTGAAGGAGAACATTGGGTTTTAGCCTCAGTGAGATATTTGAAGCCTTAAAAACATGAAGGGGATTGATTCTGACCCTGAAATCTGAATTTCAGAGACATAGAAAAGTGCTTTTACTAAAGTCAGTGAAAACAATTAATGTATTTTCAAAAAATCCCAAAAGATCTAGGTCCAAGAGCTTTTCATTGATAGTTTTGGTTAGATCTCTTGTGTGCTTTCCTACTTAAAATCCCCTGCATGTATTTCTGAATGAAGGATTTAGATTTATTTTAGGATTCAGTTTTAGTTGTTTAGCATTGGAACAGGCTCTCCAGGGAAGTGATGGAGTCACGATCCCTGAAAATGTTCAAAAAACATGTGGGTATGGCACTTGAGGATATGGTTTATAAGTGAACATTGTTGTAGTGCTGGGATGATGGTTGTATTTGGTGATCTTAGGGGTCTTTTCCAATCTTAACCACTCTATGATTCTATTGTGAAAATTTGATCTGAGGTTTAAATTTTGAATCACTGGTTTTCCTCTCATTTGTGTTGTGTTTTTCCATTAACATTTCCCATTGTCGACTAGAGAAGAGTTATTTATGACTCATACTCAAGATCACAGGTGTCCCATAGGAGTTCAGAGAGGACTTACGGTGCCATAAGATACCTTTTAAGAGGTTCCAGGTCTGTTTTGGAAACCAGTGTAACACCCTTCCTGTCAGGGGAGTGTGCCATACACGGATTCCCAGGATGAACTGGGCGGAGCAATATGTTTGGAATTGTGTGTGTGTGGTCATTAACCTGCAAGTGATAGCTAGCAACAGCACACACCCTTGTGAACTGGTTGTGTAAACCTCTGAACTCAGAGTAGGTCTCTGGTTGTGGTAAACACCTTCTAGTCCATCTCCTCAGCTTACAAACTTTAGTCTGCCTGGGTGGAACCAGGCCATTTTACAACAGTCAAGGCTCTTGTCCTTTACTTTCATTCCTCTCTCTCTACATAAGATTTAGCAGCCACCCATGTCTGTATACAAAACAGCCAGCTTTGTGGTATCACAAATGATAAAAATGTAATGTGCAAAATTCACATCCAGCAACACTTCTTCCATTTTTAATTATTTTCTCATAAAAGCAGTTTAGGAGACTTAAACAAGGACAAGAAAATGCTCTTAAAAAGGCATGCAATATCATTTAGCTTCACCAAGAAGCTTTACCGTTCTAAAAAACCATCCACACTCAGTTTAACTGTCTTAGTGATTACAGTTTGCAGTACCTGTTATTTGAAATATTGATTCTTGTTCCTTCTCTTCATGCAGCTGTGAAATCTTTCACAGAGTGTAAACTTCCCTGTCATAAATTCATAGATAATTCATCGCATATTTTCATGAGTGCTTCTATCATTTAGAAAAGATTAGGCAACCATCTGCAGAAATGTCTGCAGTAAATAGTTGCAGGGCAAGGAAATAGTCTAGATGTCCTTGTGAGTCCTGCTTTTTACAGTTTACTTTTCAGTCATTCTAGGACACAAAATAAGATTTTTTTTTTAATATTATTAGCTTAGTAAATTACAGTTTATCCTCAGTCATCATCTCTTGACTTTTAATTGTACAGAACAATAAAGAGGCACATACTAGCCTGTGTATAAGAACTAAGTAGCTTGCTGCAGTGTTCAGTAAAAAGAGACAGTTTATATAAAAATTATATCATTCTGAAATAACTCCTGCACTGGCTAACCATATCAGCAATTCAGTTAATTAAATATACAACAAAAGCAAAATACTTAATGTAAAAGTAAAATAGTATGAAATATAAAGAAGAAGTGAAGATAGTGAAGAATTATTGTTATACCATTATTTAAATTTTTAAAGGCTACACATTAATAAGTTATTATAGTAGAAACATTAAAATGATGAGAATACTACAAGAGAATGCATTAAAAGTCTTTCATTTAAAAAAGCAAAAATATATAAAGGTAATCCCCTTTGTTTTCATTCTTTAATGTGTTATTATGTCCATGAATCTTTTGGGAGAACAATATGGAACAGGAGAGAAAAACATACTGCTAAATTTACAGGATTCAAATGTTAAACTTGAAAATGTAAAGTACTTTTTATCATTATTGTTATTTTTATTTGAACACAAACATTTTGGGATAGTTTACTAGGGGAATATTTGAATGGGAAAAATGTGAACTACAGAGCATCTTCTGCCTACCTGGCCATGATAATTCCAAATGTCAGATTTAGTAGGTATAAAAAAGGGTACAGCTGTAGTTTGGGCTTTTATCCACCCCTCCTTTTTTTCTTCACTTAATTATAATTCTGCAAAGCACATGTGAAAACACACTACCTGCTGTGGTGACATTTTACATTCATTTTGAACAGGTATGAGTCACTTCACTAGATTTTTATGCTCAGTTTCTCCTGCCTAGTGTATGATGATGAGCAACTGGGACCAGGAAGGCAAGTAATAGAGTTTGCACAGTTTCAGCATTCTCTGCACATTGAAAGTGAATAAATATTACATCTTTATGATTTTCTTCACTGATCAAATCTGTAGCCATAAATAAACAGGTTCAGATCCCACTAAAGATAATGGCCGGCCAAGAGAGTCACTGCAGAGATGCACAGAGAGACAGCAGATTGCACGGCCTTGAGAAAGTCTAGCTCCTCAAGATTTGTGCTATCATTTGTATTTTAATTCAGCAATATTTCATTTCTTATGTCATTAAAAACACCAGCAGTAGTATTAATCCAAAATTATGTCCTAGGAGTAAATGGGTCTCCCTAGAGACAAACATAAACTAATTACCTTTGTACAATATGTTGACTGTTTAGAATACATAATTATTTTCCCTAATTTTTTGAGAGATGAAAGAGTGCATGTGTATATGTATCAGGATATCTCTGTGTGCAAGAGAAAGGAAATCTTGTATCTAATTTCCTACAAATGTTTACCCGTCTTTTACTTGATAAAATGCAATAATTTATTACAATTTAAAAAATATACTGTGTTAGTACAAATGCTTTTGTCTTTCATATTTCCACTATCATAAAATCCTTCCTGTGTTTTCATGAGCAATGGCATATTTTCCCACTGTGTTCATGAATACAGCTCAGTTCAGATCTTAATTTGCTCTTGTGAAAGAAATTATTCCATTCAGTTTGAAACTGATCAAAGCTCTTCTATACTGTTTTGGAGAGCCAAAAGGGGACTTTTTATGGGACCAGGATCTATGTAGGAAGTAAGCAAAGGCTGTTTTAAGAACATTTTCCACATTCACTAAGAAGAGGTTCCCATGGAAATCCAATTCAGCTAATGGTTACGTTACCCTTTTGGCAACTTGCCTGCCTCATGAGGAAATATCATTTTAAGGGGTTCCCATAGAAAGCTATAGCTTAAATTTGTACTGCAGAGTGATGGCATTCACTAATGCCCTGAAGCTCTGTGTCCTGCCAATGCAGCATTAGAGAACAAGTGCTTCCTTGTGGGGCCTGGGTACCCTGCTACAGTGAAGATGGGGAAGGGAATGCTCCTCCAATTTCCTTCTGTCATAGGACTTGCTGTAAGAAAAAAAATAAGGCAACAAAAGCCCTGCAGCTCTTGTTTTGTTCGGTTTGGGTGATTTGTTGGGCTTTTATTAATCTTCAGTCCTACAAAAGAAGAACTAAAAAAAAAAACCAAGAAAACAAAAACCCCTCAGTCCTTTGAATGTAGTGATATTCATTATGTATATATATGAGAGATAATTTTATAGTGAAAATGAAACAGAAAGTCATAGCTTCTCAAGTCAATGCAAAATTGTGTTTCTAAGTCAGCACATATTCTGCCATCTAGTGACCAGAAGAAATTATACTGACCAGTTGCCAGTGTGATGAGAAACCCCGAGTACGGCTACAGCTGTGTATCTTTGTGGGAGAACCTCTAGAATGGGCTAAAAACAAATGTGCAGAAAACGTTTTTTAAGCTCCTGGAAGTCAGAAATTGATCAGATCTACTGAAATTAGTTAATATTGCCGTCCAAAAAGTGATTTAAACAAACTGATTCTTTATGTATTTCTGTAGTCTTCTTTCTTCCTTCCCCTCGCCCCCCCTGCATCCAGTCCTCCCCCTTCACCTGGGACTTACATCAGCATTTTGCATAATTTCTGGGAAAAAACATTTGTGTGTTAGCACAGAGAGGATGCCATGCTACATGAGACAGTTTGCATTATTGCACATTCTGGCTGCAAGACCTATTCTGTTCATTCTGTAGTCAGGAGTGAATGGAAACACTCATTTGGCTAGCTGCAGTTCAGGAGTGGGCAGGATAGTATGACTCACACTGCTGGAGCGCTGTGGGTGAAAGGAAATGACAGTCACTTTGGGAAATCGGCTGCCTCTTCTTGCTTTTAAAGTTCTGAAAAACCTCCAGGAAACTGCTCTCACTTTCCAGGTGGTTCTGTACAAGCTGACGACACTCAACAACTCTCAGAAGTTCCTTGACATTGTACATGTCCTAAGGGGGAAACCCTAGAGGTCTCAGAGTCACTTTTTTTTTTCAGTTCATTCATGATGTCATCAACAACTACTATGCTGAAAAAGGTTTTTTATATTAATGCCAGTGTGTCCTGCACCATAAATAGCACAATTCATAGTATACGGTACACCATAATGCATTTGCACTGTGAAGTTTCCATGAAATGTGATAAAAAATAGCCATAAAAGCCAAGCCAACATGGTTTATAATGTCATCTGATGACCAGGATATGTATGTAACAAATACATATATATATATATATATATATATATATATATGTTACAAATAT
>VXAC01002476.1:49160-69258 GCA_013399225.1 Rhipidura dahli | reverse complement strand
TACAAATATGATAAAACAGCCTAGGCATAAAATCTGTTTGATACATACCTTAATTTTTAAGAATATCCACTTGTCAAAAAGCAGAGACTAGCCTTGGTGAGTAGAACCTTGCAAAGCCGGTATTTTTCTTTTGTATTTCTCAGTTGTCCTAGTTTGCATTTTTATGCTGTTAACAGATTTTTTTCTTCTTTATTCCTACAGAGAGCACATGCCACCTCTCTTCTCTCCTAAAAACGTACACCTACACTGGCTGCAAGATTTTAGCTTCTGCTTTAAAAACTAAAAAGGTTCCTCAATAGGAATAAAAATTCACATAACACAACATAACATAACATAAAAATAAAGGTAAAGCCAATGGGACCAGTAAGAAGAGTTGTAAATAATACTGAACTATAAACTTTGGAATTGCAATTTTTTTTCTGTCCTAGGAGGCATGGAATTATATTACATGTCTCAGCTTATATGGAAAATGAAATCATGGAATCATATAATCATTTATGTTGGAAAAGCCCTCCAAGATCATCAACCTTTGACCAAACACCACCATGCAAACTAAACCAGAGCACTAAGTGCCATGTCTAGTCATTTTTGAACACTTCCAGAGATGGTGACTCCACCACCTCCCTGGGCAGTCTGTTTCAATGCTTAACCAAATGAAATATCACATCTATATTAAAATATTTGCATCACTAAAATGCTTTGAAGTATTGATCCATTATGTACAGCTGAGGATAGATAAAATAGGCATCATATTGCAGGGACCTCTTGTACTTCCATAGCCACAAAAGGACCACTGACAGCAGAATAAATTATTTTATCAGATAACTTAATCTCAGGTTTTCTACCACAAATGTTTGGAATGTGTTATGATATAAGTCATGGTCTGGTTAAAATGATTCAAGTTTTCCACAATGCTATTTGCTATTTAAATTTTGAAGTATTTATGGGGTTTACCTTCTTGCTGTGTAGATTGTAGCATTAACAATGTAATAAAAAGGCTTAAAACCCTTGCATGTTTCCAGGTCTAACTTAGAGTCACACCGTTGATTTCTGAATTAGGCCATGTACTTGTTTGCTGCTGAAAGGATTTGCTTTCCCCTTGTATTTAATGAAACAATATGATTAATATCAGTGTTTGAGGTAAAAGCAGAG
Source organism: Rhipidura dahli (assembly GCA_013399225.1). Classification (NCBI taxonomy): domain Eukaryota; kingdom Metazoa; phylum Chordata; class Aves; order Passeriformes; family Rhipiduridae; genus Rhipidura; species Rhipidura dahli. The sequence continues at coordinate 68,106 of VXAC01002476.1, read as the reverse complement.
AAGAACTGTCCTGTTTCACCCAAATAAAATTTAGGACAGACATTACCAAAAGAATTCTCTTCAGAAACTAATGTCTACAAAAATACCTTCTTCTGGGTTAGAAAACTTATTTTCAGCAGCAAGAACTAGGTAAGAAGAGTGAGAATGATAAAAATTCCTTTACTCAGAATGTCAATTCAAATATCCAATATTATATCCTAGATATCAGGTCTTGAATCATGCTGACTTGACCTTGCAGGACACCTCTGTGCCAGATACTGCCTACATTAGGATGGTTCTTATCACCTTTCCCACACAAACAGGTCCTTGAATTTACTGTGCCATTTAGTCATACTCCAGGCTGACCTGGGTTAAAATGCTTTCCCAGCCTGGAAAGCATTTAAATACTGCTTCTCTGTGAAGTATTGAGGGTAAACAACTGCATAATGGCTTCACCTTCTATGTTTATTACCTAGGATCTGAAGATGAGGGAAAGTTTCATTCTATTTAGTATTTATTGTAAACTTAAGTAAAATATTATATTATACAATGGTTCATAAAAAATGTATTAGTGTTAAGTTTCTTAGATTAAACAATTTTGAGACCACTGTACTTATACACAGAAAGTGGACATTTCTGATCCCATTACAAAAATGTACTTGACCCCTTTTTCTTTTCTCTTGGGGCCTGAATTTTAATGAGGCCTCACCCATGCCAGTACATTGCATTTGCTGGCACTGCTTTTGTTCTCATGTGGCATTCAGTTAAATACTTCAGCTGAATATGAAAGTGAGAGCATTGCATAAGTCTGGTTCCATTTTTGACAAAATGTATAAAAAATATTTTCTCTGTGTAATGAAATTATTATGTTTAATATAAACTTGCTATATAAATGCTTAATATATCAAAGGGAGATAAGCTGAAAAGTGCATCTCAAAGACCATCAGCAATAGTTGAAGTGAATTGAAAATGTGTTGTTGCTTAAGTGAAAAATTAAAAAATTGAGGCATTGTAATCATGCTCAGTGGTATTTGTAACTCCATTCTTATGACTGGAGCTACATCAGGTATTATCCACAATCCAGAGAACTGATCTCCCAAACATCCCTTTGCCTCTTCACCAGCAGTCTCTGTCCTGCAGGACACTGCATGTGCTGGAGGACTGCATGATGCTGCAGGACTGGGACCAAAACATTCACCACCTCCCTGTATGCCTCTGGAAAGCCTTCCTCTGGCAAAGGTCTCCCATTATAGCACTCTGTAACTTAAAAAGTAGAACTGAGTCTTCTTCAGAATTGATGCCATATCCTCTAAATTGCCTGACAAGCAGAGATCATGCAGGCAGCAAACTCAGAGTAAACATGCCTTGCTGTGACAGCTTCTTCGGGGGAAAAGCCATGTAAAGTCTCCTGCCATTACCATGTTGTTAATTACAGTTTAAATGTGTCATCTGTACTGCACCTTGTAAAAACTGTAAAAATATTCTAATCATAATTTGCATTAGAATATTGATTGCAAAAAGAGATTTCCCACAAAATAAAAAGCTATCTTAAATCAGAGGAGCTGTAGAAGAGGTGTGTTTTGTAAAAATTTATTCCTAAAATTTGTAACACACGTATGTATATATACACATACATATATATACATTACATATTTGCATGTGTGTATATATTTATAATTTAATTCTCTTTTATATTTATTTCTGGGGTGTATTAAAAATGTTGAATGTTTAATCCTCAAAATATATTTTATTAATTAGATTTTCAAGTATTCTCTTTAGAATGCGAACTGCATTGCTGTTCTCAAATGAATAATTAAATTTATATTTTAAGTGATGCCATTAATGAATATTTACAAAAAGAAACACTAATTTGGAGAAATACATTAATAGTTTACTAGAAAGGAAAAAACCTCTTTCTTCTGATTGACTCCTTAAAAATAAGTTAACCTTTTGTTGTTTCTTTAAATAGAAATTTTAATGTGTTTAATGATTTATCAAAACAATGTGTTTGCAAATATTATTTATTAGTGATATTTACATCTCATATAATGTTTTGTGGTTTTTGAGGCAGAAAGGTAAGTTTTATTATCTTCATGCCTTTACAAATTGGGGAGAATTTTGAATTTTACATTTGCAAGGTAACCTTCCAGCAGAAGGATAATTTTTTAATGTTTATGTTCCTAATGTTTCAGATATCTTCTGCCTCATGAGAAACTTTATGTGATTGTAGTTGAAGTAGTTTCAATGTTAACCCACGTTTCCCAGCACACACTTCCTGAATTAGAGTCCCAGGTTTTTTTTAAACAGAATATTTAGTGCTGAGCTGTGTACAGCTGTGTGTGCCTAGGAGGATCAGAGGGAACTGTGCTGAAGACACAGAAATCCCCCTCTAAGGGCAAAGGACTTTCATTATTTCATAACAGAAATGAAAAGTGGAGCTAAGATAGAAGTCTAGGAGGTTTGTGCAGGACAAGAGAGGGAAAATGAAAGCAGTGATAGGAAAAAAAAACTAAAGCACTCTCATCTCCCACACTCTGGGCCTTTATGTCACTGATTTTTCATAGGTTTTCCCTATTAAAATCAACGTGGAGAGTAAGATATAATCTAGAGTCTTTTTAACTGAGCGGATTCAGGAAAGAAACATATCATAAGCGCTTGTTCTGCTGTATTCAGCCTAAAAATTAAACAGTTCATTGGCTAAATTATTATTATTTCCCATTGCCACAGTTCCCAAAGATGACTTGTTATCTCTGCTGAAGGCTTCATCAGCCTGAAAAATGAGTGCAGAAATAGAAGTCCTCTGGAGGAGCAGCAGGCTCTGCCACAGAACAGCAATGTCTAACACTGTCATAGTCATTTTCTGATGTGGTTTGCACTGATTCAAAATAAAGGAATAGAATGTCTGCATTTGAATAATTGTTTTTGTCCCATGTCATACAGCTGATTTATAGTATGTGTCACTATTGAATGTTGGTTCATAAAATAAAATCATATTGGAAAATCTGCAGACATAAATTTAAGTATTTATTGAAAGCTGAGTGTAGCAAAGTTAAGTTGATGTTAACTGCCATGATCACTCGCCTGACTCTTGCCAGCAACTTCCAGGTATGTTTAGGAACATATTGCATGAGACAGTATGTGACTTTTGAGAAATGTCTACACACAAGCTTTCATAAACCTTTATTCTGTCTTTAGAATTTGGAATGATGGGAGATCATACAATTAAAAGTCAGCGACCTCGATCTGTTCATGAGAAAAGGGTCCCTCAGGAACAAGCTGATGCTGCTAAATTTATGGCACAAACTGGTAATACATCAGTTACATTTTTTCTATTTACTGTTGTTAATTTTAGCAAGACCACTGCATGTTTCCATAATCTTTTGCTGCATATTTGTCAGTTTTCTAAGCTGATACTTTTTTTGAATCATTTATTTTTTTTTTCACCAGTTAAAGTCCATAAATAAAGTAGCTAAGAATTAGATAGATCATGCAAAAACATGTACTGTGAATGTTGATACTGAATCATTTAGTGTAAGTATGAGTTTTAGTAGTGAAACAGTCTCACATGTATGAAACACAGGACAGCTCACTGTGACATGTTAACTTTTTTCCAAAGATGTTAAGAACATGCTTCAGAATTTCTTTATAAATAGACTGTCTAATCCCAGCTTTAGGCATTTATCAAATTAATTAATTACTGGGGTGACTTTAATGTGCATGTGTTCAGCATTTACTATCTTTGGCCCAGCACGACTCTCTATTCTCTAGTTTCCAGATTCATAATTGCTAAATGAAATTGGCCGTAAGTAGTTTTTAATTGGATGTGCAAATTATCTAACAGTTTTTCATCTAAACCATATTTTTTAATTTTGTTTGAGCAACTTCATCTTCTTTATCTAAAGATACCAAGATGATATTGGAAACCTGGAGCAGAAGTAATTTAAAAAAAAAAAAAAAAAGGCCTGATTTACCAACAGTTACCACAGCTGCCTTTGAGGTCAATGATAAAATTTCAGTGGTGAGTTGAATTAAGCTCGCATACACCAAAACTACTGCCCATGTTGACTTCAATAATTATCCACGTATCTGTTGGTAAAATGTAACTATTCATACCCTACACACTCCATTCCAGTAAGTTACTGCATTGACAGTCTTGTGCCCCATAATTTTTTGTATGGATTTGAAACAACTTCCTCTGTATTCCATAGTTACTAACCTAGAATATATGCCTGCCTCAGTCGTACATAATGCTTCCAGTTTTTATGCACTTCAGTAAAAGAGTTGTAATTGCTGCTAGTTATAGTGCATGTTGACATCCTTAGTGGTAGGGTGCTTTACTTAACAGATTTGCAGAAATTGATATATTAAGCAATCTAAGTACATGTATAGCCAATCACTGTAGATCTGTTTGGTAACAAATTTAGAATGGAAGCAAGTCTGTTTCCCTCCTATTAATCTATAGGATTGCTTTTATGGCTAACTCACAGATACTACTGTAAGAAAGTGCAGTGGAAGAAGGGAGCCTAGAATTCTCTAGGTCTCCATGCAATTTTTGTTTAGGCAAGTAGAACTTATCACTGACATACCTAGCTCAGACATAGAATGTTAGTTGCTTACTACATAGAATAACACTTTTGCTTTTGTGCTGCTTCTTGAATTCATACAATTACTCAAAAAATAAGCAAAATTATCTGGGTTTTTTTCCCTCTTATCAATCCCTAAAACTTTAATAAAACCATACAAACCTTGTATCTGGTAATCTTTAGTCATGCACTGCAGTGCATCTATTATGGGTGTTAGAGAACTGCATTACAAATGCAGCACTTATACCATCACCTTCCAATACATTGTGTGTGTGGAGTGGGAGATGAACATTCAAAATTATACAGGATTGGTTTTCAAGGTCCTGTTCTGAAAGCATGTGAGATGTGTGAGTATATAAATTTAGGTGTCCAAGCTTGGGGAAATCTATATTTTCCATGTTGTAGGTTAACATGTTTTAAGTAATACTTGTGCTCTTTCTGGACATACTAATTTTCATCTCTTCATTTTGTTTTTCCTTTGTAGTGATCATTGCATATTTTCTTCACCTGTAATGCATTCGTTTTTCTTGCAATAAAATGATTGTGATATCTTTCTCTAAACTGATTCATAAGGTTTTTTCCTAACATATCTAACTTGTTAATTTACCCACTAAAAGCTCTTAATAGTAATTGGTTACTGAGTTTATGACTTTTTATATTTTAAGCCTTTACATTTTATTTTGTGTAATAATAAAACAGTTACAAAAGTGCAACAAAATGTTTGTATGTTTTTTAAAGGGAGAGAGACAGGAATAGAGGAATATCATGGAAAAGATTTATGAAAAGCATTTAATACTGTTAGAATCATAGACTTGATCCACCAAATTTTGCTGGGAATGGAAGAGTTTTAAGATGGGGCATTAAAATGTGCACTTTGGTGGTTTTGGAGAGTGATATGAGGCAGTAAAAACATTCATTAAAAAATACTGTGTGAATAATTTCTTGTTCTATATTTGTCATTTTATGTGTTTGGACTGATCCTTCCCTTAGGTATTATGGGATTTAGAGAGTATAATGCAGGTAAGTTTTACACAGATCAATGAAGCCTTCCATACAGTAAGTTATGTTTCCTCTTACGTGTCAAGCAGCAGGGGAGAATAAGAGTTTGGTACCTTGCTAAGAGGTAACTTGAGATTGTAGATTTAATGTGAGTGATACAAAAATTTAAGAGTTCTCAAATAACAGAAAGCAAGAAGGAAAGTAAAAAGTAGCCTTTTCAAAATTTTCCTTTCAGAACAGAAAAATGAATTAGAGAAAAGCAAACAGTGAAAGAGATATTTGCAGATTATGTACTCAACCTACATTTACTCTAGAAAATATAGTAGTCTTTATGTATTTAAATTAAAAATGGTGAATTAACAATGATTTATGATAGATCTGGAAAGACATTTCCCTTCTTTTAATTTTTTAAAAAATAAGTAATAATCATCCTGACAGCAGTACAAAATACTCTAAAAATTTTAAAAATTGACAAAATATCATAATGCATTGTATAAAAGGAAGCAAAGCAGCTGGTGAGATAAGTGTGTTCTTTATTTTGTCTTCATTTTGCTCTTTTTGCTTTGTACATTGTGTTAATGTGGTGGATCTTCCTCCAGTAAATGTTTAAGCTTTGTTTACATATGATGAAGCATATTAAGAGATTATGCCTTTTATGAATGAACAGTACATGTGTGCTCAGAACTTATAATAGTTAATACTAATTTCAAAATTCACTCAATACAGTCACACAACAATCTGACAACAGGCAAATAGTCATGTTGCTGCTATTTCCCATAATAGTCCAAGGATTAAGAGTAACATTTTTATCACTTTAAGATATAAAAAAGAAAAAAAAAAATTTTTAATTTCTGTATTTTATTAGCTGTGCACTGTCAAAATGTCTGTGTTGAATAATGGAATCGTTTACACTGAGTATATATAACTGTTTTACATAATGAGGAACATCTTGAGAAACATAGTTTAGACTTTTTCTGCTGCTTGACCTTTTATCTAAATCATTTTAGCAAAAGAAAAGTCAAACTTCAAATGTGTACGAAAAGACAAAAAGTATTATCCTAGAAACCCACAGTAATGTAAGTCTTTTTATCATGTATATATAGAGGGTTTATAGTACATACTTTGTAATTATTAATGTCTGTGTACACATAAAAGATATTTAGCATATTATGTCATCTAACCTGAGCCCAAGCCATCAAACCGCCTAATCAAAGTGCTAAATTAGTGTCAGAAAAACCATTAAAACAATTACCAGTGATTATTTTTTTTCATTTTTTTCACCTAACAAATAAAGAAAAGTACTAAAAAAATCACTGGTGAATTTTTGTGTGTAGAAAACTCATAATTTTGTGGTTTTCCACAGAAATTTTTAGAGTTGCATATAGTTTTATTAAAAACAGAGGGATTTGTGTGCTAATTTTAATACATTCTGTCATGTTACAGAATAAGAAGCACTTTCTTTTTTTAAGCACTGATTAGCCTCAGTACTGAATCTTAGAAGTGTGGCAGAGATAATCATTTTGCAAAGGTTCCATGCTTGACCTCTGAAAAAAAAACCAACCAAACAAAAAAGCAACCAAACAAAAGACATCCTGGAGAGATTCAGAGATTTTTGCTACAAAACACAGTTCGAAGAAATAGTACGTCATTTGCTGCATTCTTCGAAGGCAGCACCAGAATATTCCTGGTTTGCAGACAACCCCTCGATTGGGATCAGTATCAAAACTTTTGGAAGACTGGAAATATACTGAGATAACTGAAATTTCAAGCAAGCTCTTCAAGTCTGCAGATTTTATCATGCCACTGATTTTAAAACAGAAAATCACATTTCTTTCAAAAAGGACTTACACGTAAAAATCAAGCATGCAATTGGGTTTTCAGCTGCCATTTAACATGACATGCTGATTTTTAATGGAAGAAGCTAAACATCAATGCACAATTATTTACTCAAATTTCAGTGAGGTATATTCACATTATTTTTGCATTTGCTTTCTGAGAATACTCAAGGGATCTATTTTTCTGAATATGAATTCCTTTGGGAAAGGAATTCCAGAATTGTGTGTATAGCTGTTCACGAGAATTAAATTCAAGCACTCTCCAGAGCATTCATGCAAGAAAATTTTATGCATTACTTGCTTTCAAAAAATAAAAAAAAAAATATTTCTCAAAACTTTTTAAAAATTCCTCTTTTGTAATCTACAGTATTTAAAAATCACATCTGACAATTTTGAACATAGTAGTATGTATTATGTGCAGTAGTGAGGTCTGGCGCACCCAAGAATTCAGCACACCTATTAGTAAAAAGCAAGGAGTGGATCTGTGTAGAAAATGATTAAAGTTCCCATCCCACATTTCAGGTTAAAACTTAGTTTAAAAAATTGTTTTTCTTTGTCAGGGAACTTCTTTTAAATGCTATATGACTCTGCTGAAGAAAATATAAGACATTAGGGGGATTGGTTTGTCTAGAGTTTTTTCGTTGAAATTCCCTTACTGGTAGGGTTTCTTAAACTGTTCCTGAGCCTTAATTCTACAGGGATAAGTATAAAAATCAAAGACAAATTCTTTTCTATTATACTGAAAGTGTTGTCTATGTACTTTTAGAATTCTAAGGGCAGTGTTGTTTCTGAAGTGTTGAAGGGCAGTAGCTCTCATAAAGTTGTAAATTATGCTAAGACATCAAAGTGTTCCCCTCTGACAGGTGTTATATGATTGCAGAATTGTAGGTGTCTTTGTTTTCTATTCATTGCACATTTTCACAGCTGCTTTACTCCATAAACTTTTAAATATTTATTTTGGTGTTGTACCTTTTTCTTTGATTTATAAGAGCAGATGATAATGAGCTTCAGAAAAAAAAAATTTCATTAATACTTATGTCTATATTCATGTTTGTTTGTTTGTTGTCTCGAATACAGGTGAATCTGGTGTGGAAGAGTGGGCCCAGTGGAGTACGTGTTCAGTTACTTGTGGTCAAGGGTCGCAGGTGCGAACCAGAACTTGTGTATCACCTTACGGGACACACTGCAGCGGCCCTTTAAGAGAATCAAGGGTTTGCAATAACACTGCCCTCTGTCCAGGTAGTGTTAGCAGCCAATAAATAAAATTGTGGATGTTTTTGAACTGTATAATGATAAGAATTTGAAACTATATATATTTATTATTATTATTATTATTACCATTATTATTCTATTATATTTATTATTACTATATTATTATTATTATTATATTATTAACATGGATTACATAGGGGCATTTCGATTAAAGCAGAGAATTGTAATTCTATTCACCTGTGAATTTTTTTCATGTAGGTTATTATTTTCATTTTCAGAACAGCCAAGATATGGAACAAGAGCACCTTTTTTCTGGCAGTTTCATGTTTTTTTCAAAAAGTCCATATTCTCTCATTTTCACTCAGAAAAGAGAAGGTAGCATGAGTACAAAGACAAACTAGGGAAGAAATCCAGATCATGAATACATTAAGGAGCAGAGAATAATTAACAGGGTGGGTTAACATATTTTTTGACACTGCAATTGTTTTGCCATTTAGAATACTCTCTTCTAGGCAATGGGCCAGACAATGTTCTATGCACAGTTATGTCTTCACGGATTTCCCTTTACATTGTTCTGGCAAGAAAGGGCAACAGCTACCTATCAAAGGAAAAAAAGATCAGACAAAAGTAACTCTATTACATCTGACACACGGTAAAGGTCATCAGTATCTTGCATCACAGTTTTCCTACTCCTTTTGTCTGAGAGTTATGGACATCGTTGGAGTTCAGCAGTAGTTATACACTAAGGAGAAGAGACAGGCATATTCAAGTGAGTTGCTGAAAGGGCACATCTTTCTTTAGACTCTACCTGTGGATCTGATTAATCTATGATGGGAAGCAAGGGGGAAGGCATATGCCCCATGACTACATTAGTTTTCCTCTGCTGTGAGTGAAATGTGAAAAAAAGGACTATATACTATGCTTCAGATGTACAAATTCCTCGCTCTGTAACATTAGATCCCAAGAGGGTTGTGAGCCCTCTTCTGCTTCTGGGGAAGCTCAGTACATTTTTGAAGTAAACTAAATTGTCATACATGGAGAACTCTTGGACTTTATCTCAATGAACAGTAATATGTAGAATGAAACTCTCATGCTGTTACTGTCTGTTGAAAAATAGCCGATGGGAAGTGCAGATGTGATCCCATCCAAGTTTGTGTGTCGGCTTTAAAGCATTTAGAGATTCTCTGGAATGGAAAGCAACTTAAGAGATTGTCTCTAGATAAAGCACAATGGTAACAAGAATTGCTCTCAACACCTATTGCTTTTCTGCTGTGCTTTAGGTGAGCGATTCACATGAAATTTCCTAATATTTCAGAATAGAAATGCCTAGTTAGAGCTGAATTTCAATACTTTAGAAGTGTTAAAACTTTAACATGTGGAAGTGTTTCCATACAAGAATGGCAGCTGAACAGTTAGAGTATCTTAGATTGTGCCAGAGGTGGGAAATACTGCAAGAGAACTCTCAAGTACAAAAATAAAAACTGAAAGAAGGGAACTATAAAAGAAATGAACAAACATTGTAAAGAATCAAAGATAGATTTAAATATTCATTTGAAACTATGTGAAGAATGAACATGAAAACACAGTCCATCTCTCACAATGAGTTCTGCCTGATTTCTTGCTCATTAGTATTATCTAAGAAGAAGAAAGAGGATTTCTAAAAATCACCTAATTTTCAGAATTTTATCTTCATTCTCTCCAGGAAGGGATATGAAGTTTTCATACCAAAACAAAGCAAAACAAAACAAAAAAAAAAAAAAATCCAGGTAATGCGAAAACCAAGGAAATTAATTTGCTGTCAGATTTAAACTGGAAAAAAGATAATTCTTAGATGTGATATTGTCACACAAACTTTAAACAGTGCTACTGAAAAAGACTGCTCCAATTTTCTCGGGTCACAGAGGAGCAGTTTCCTTATATCCTCACACTTCAGGATACAGCTCTTTTTTCCAGATACCCAGTATGAGCAAAGGCTACCAATTCTTAGTCTCTACACTGCCAAGATATTTTCTTTTTCAGCTCACCACAGCTGATTCTGATAATATCTATGTATCTTGAGTTACCTTTCCTAAATAATTAGTCTTCTGGTCTTAATCTTGCATGTTGTTCTGTACAGTTACAATAACCTTATTAATTTATGTTGTTCTCTGTCTAACAACAGGGTCACTACTGTGTAGCAATGTGCAAGATTAGAAATTTAGAAACGTGATTTTCCTAGGCACAGCTCCATTAATTTTCCAAACATCTCTTTAATTATCAGACCAAATATCCTCTGTCCTCCTTCTTTTATATATCCTGAGTCAGAAAGCTACATAGTTCAGGATTATCCCTGGTCCATGCATTAAAAAATACATAGTCTGTACACTAGTTTACTTATAACAGACATTTGACAAAATGATTAGTAAAAGCATGGGGGACATTGTGAGAGCTGGAATGTTTCCTATTCAAACACACATGAACATCAAAAAGTATGCAGAATGTCCTACTCTACTATACTTCATGCATCTATCCATAGGCTTCAGAGGAACCTGTTAAACTTGCAAATATTAACACAAAGCTTTCAGACTATTTTTTCAATTGCCTTTAAATACTCTTTATATACACTTTGCATATTAAATATACTGTCCAAGATACTCACTGGTATGTTAGGGTACATATTTCTCTGTGATCTCAATGTCCCGGAAAATTTTGAAAAGAGGATTCACCAGCTTCATATATATGTATGTATTGGAACAGAACTTTATATTTCAGAGTAGTATTACTGACAGTTCAAGCAAAATAATGAAGGAAACACTATTTACATATTTTTTGGGTTATTTGTATTTATTTCAGATCAATACTATTCTAGAGAAGTGCAGCATAGTAGAAAACAAAACACAGCTCAGGTAATTTTTTTTGTCACTGGTTCTTTTGTGAGTGGGAGCACCTCAGGATCCATTACTGCAGTGCTACTGATTCTTTTCAGTTTAGTGAATAATTTCTAATACAGATAAAACTAAAGGGGAAAAATCATGGGATTTCCATGTCTGCAGATTATCTCAGCTTCTATTTCTCCTTCTCTACTGTCTTCAACACCTTTTATAACAAAATTTAGCCGAAGATAAGCATTTTCAGGCTTATGGGTAAAGCAAGACATGGCAGGAGCAGGAATACATTAAGCCATTTCAAACATTTGTATGCCCAAATGCTACACTTTGGCTAGTGTTATATGCTAAGATAGTTTTACTAACATCCCTTTTTTCTCTTTCCCTTATCCTATTGCACCAGGGCCTGCCAAAAAGCTTGTCTGTATCTTTCTTAATGTCCCCCTTTTTGTAGTGGAAGGCCACAATAAGGTCTCCACAGAGACCTCTTTTCCAGGCTGAACAACTCAAACTCTTCTATCCTGTCTTCATAGGAGAGATGTTCCATCCCTCTGATCATCTCTGTTGCAGTGCTCTAGACCAGCTCCAACAGGTTCATGTCTTTCTATGCTGAGAGTCCCAGAGCTGGATGCAGCACTCCAGGTGGGGTCTCACCAGAGTGGAGTAGAAGAGTGGAATCCCCTCCCTCACCCTGCTGGCCACACTGCTTTTGATGCAGCCCAAGATGTCTTCGGCTTTCTGGACTGCAAATGCACAGTGCTGGCCCAGGTCCAACATCTCATTCACAAGCACCCTGAAATCCTTCTTTGCAGGGCTGCTTCCAATCCCTTTATCTCCCATCCTGTGCTGAAACCAGTTTTCCCCCAAGCCATGTGCAGGACCTTGTTGAACCTGATAGCATTCACATGGGCCTGCTTCCCAAGCTTGTCCAGATCCCTCTGGATGGCATCCTGTCCTTCAGTTTTGTCAACCATGACTCTCAGCCCAGTGTTGTCTGCAAACTTTCTGAGGGTGCACTCAATCCCACTGTGTTTGTCACTGATGAAGATATGAAACAGTACTGGACCTGCACCACTTGTGATGAAATATCAATGGCCGTAAAAGTTTTTCAATATCTGTTCAATTTAAAGCTGAACAAATCAAAAGCATTTAAGCCCAAATAAAAATCTCACAAAATATGTTTGTAGGATGAAGGCCAGCATGGCCTAACGCCTCCTCCCACATCACAGCAGTTGCATGTTGTGAACATTGTGGGTGTTCACTTCAACATGATTAGGTTCACTGACTGGCAGAGAGATGGGAAAGATGCTCTGCAGTAATCCAAACTTGTTGTGCTAGCAATGTTTTTGACAGAGAAGCTGGCAGTAATCTGAATATTTTTGTCCCAAATAATGAATCTTGCATCTGAAACTGTGTTATAGAAAACAGTAACTCCTCTGCGGGCCAGCTCTCCATCTGGTGTAATTTGGCATAGCTCATCTGGCTATAATTCATCAGATGCTATAGGGGATTTTTTAGCATTTAGAAAATAGTATTAAAGATAGAAGATGTAAATAAAATATCAGAAAGAAAATCAGGGGTAAGAAACTTTAAATTAAGATATTCTTTTAAAGATAATCTGAATAATACTGGGCACTTCTGTAATGCGTTGAACAGATTAATTCTTCTTGATATTTGTTTTGCTGATATTGGTTGTTTTTTAGTGTTATACCTATTCCATCCTTGACTTTATTATGAATCTACTAGTTTCAGATATAAAAATCTATAAATGCAAGAGGTGTTGTGAAATTTTTACTTAATGAGCTGAAATTTGTCATGGAAGATAATTTTTGACACAGTTTAATTTAAACCACAGAGCAGATAGAGGCTGCTTTGAGTGCACCAAAAATGAAACAATTTTTTTGGCTTATGTTTAGTTCCAAAATCACAAAAGAATTGTTTTGTGTTGCTGCTAACATGTAGTCAGCCCTTGACAGAAGAAATATACACCCTTTTGGTTAAAGACAGTACCTTTAAAGAGCTGCTCAGCATATATTTTTTGAGTTTTCAAATAAAGACAACTAGTTTAGAGCATTTTGACAGCATAGAATCAAAATTCCAAATTAAGCAATAGAGTTCAATTTATATCTGCCCTGAAAAACCCCACCTTGTGTCTACAAAGAGTCAAGAACTTTCCAAATTATTATTTTTCTAGAGGATAATCTGTTTAGAATTTAGGTTAGTTTTGTTTAGCTAAATTTTCTCTTTTTTTTTAATTCTTGTTGCATCTGAACATTTTAACCAACCACTGGAGTATCAGGAAATGAAATTATGTCATTGTTATTACTGTTTATTGTTTGGAATCTGAGCTGGTAATCTTAATGTGTCTGGATTAGTAATCTAATACTTTGCCAATGAGAAAAAAAAAATTGTTTGGATTGAATAGCTGAATCAAAATATCTGTAGAAGTATAGTACTTGTTGAGAACTGATGAACCTAAGAGTTATGTGCAGGTGTAATCATAAATTTACTATTTTTAGAAGTGCTAGACTTTCGGGTTTTGACAAAAAATTCATAATTAATCAAGGTTTCTAAACTAACTAGACTAAAATCTGTCACTTTAACATTAATTTGGACAGTTTCTAAGGATTTTTTTTTAATATAATGCAGATGGATTTGATGTTTAGAGCAAGATAATAGGGATGTAGATTGTGGTCTTTTTGACCACTTTTACGTGACCAAATGAAAACCTTTCATCAATTGAGCTGTTGTCCAGTGGGTTAAAATCTTCCCTAAATAAAGCTTGACATTTTCTGTCAGATGCAATTTCTCTGAAGTTAGCTAACAAACTTTTTATCTCAACATAGCACCTTAAATGACAATTTTTCTTGCTTTTAATGAAAGGCAATAGAACTTACCAACTTGCAGAATTCCCCTTGATCTTACTGATGAATTTGTAATAATATGCCAGGGAGCTGAATGTCCTTCCACAGCCTTGCAACTGAATTTCACCTCAGGAAATGTTATTCTGATCCCTGCAAGAAAAGGACTGTATTTGTAGAAACTGGGCAGGTGATACGTGCCTTCAGGGCAAAGGAAACCTATATATGAGAAGTTCTTTCACAGTGATGAAAAAAAGTGAGGACAAAACAGAAAATCTATTTCTTCTGTAATGTTGTGAATCATTACCAATGATACACTCAGATGTTATACACAGTTTGCCCCTCCAGACACCCTTCAAACAGACAGGGCTTCAGAAACAGAGCTATGTGATGCTGACTGAAATGTTCAGTCTGGGCACTGTCTTTAGATTTTTCTTAAATGCTTGAAATTACTGCAATACTCATCACCACATTCCTGGTCTCACACTGCCTAATTTAAACTGGTGCAACTGCTCTTATTTAAGCAGAAGAAAAATAAGTAAAGTTTGCTTTGCAGAATTATTCAGTTTATACAGGACAGTTTTACCAATGTATGTGTGGAATCATCTTACCTAGTACATGCTTAACTGTAGAGAACATGTTCTAACTTAAATGTTAGAGAACTTTCTGGAAATTTCACTGCATTTTTTTCTATGAAGGGACAGCAATGTAGTATGTAAGCTCTCATGGGTATTGTATATCAATTTCTCCTAGAGTAGAAAATGCTTAAAGTAGAGAAAGATTCATCTTCTATGATTCTTTGTATTAATATTACCAAATATTTGTATATAAAAATACTGGTATAAGTTTGTAGTTTATTGTGAACTCTGAAGGTATTTGTGGTTTGTTGAATGAACATTTTTCCAAGAGTAAAGCATTAATTACTGTGTCTGTTAAATCAATGAATATGTTCATGTAAGGAAATGGTACATATCTCTTTTACTTATGTGGTCTTGGAATTTTTGAGGAGGATAATCAAGCAGATCTGCTGCCATATTTCTACCACAATTAAACAATTGAAAAAACTTTAAGGTTACTGCCCCAATTTGTGATATTGACACAGTAATAAATTATTGCATTTATTATTATAATTTCAAAAGAAAGTTTAATTTTGACTGCTTCTGGTTTTTAGAGTTGCCTTGATACAGAAAGTACATGCCAGATATTCACGAAAAATAGCCTCCTGAAAATCAGGGCTATTAAATATCTCAAGTTGGGTGCCAAAGACGTCATAACTAACTTCTGAAAAGGGAAGTCATCTTGCTTAAAAGAGTCAAAGAACAGAAACTGGGGCAGTGAGATTAGTTTAAAGATTAGAGAAAATGTTTCAAAGTATATTTTAAAATGTAGTTTAGGGAAAATATGATTAAATTGAAATTAAGTTTTAAAAAAGTACTTGTTTTCCTATGATAAAGCTTACCTATGTACTGATTTCTTTGAAGGTTGGAAAATAATTTCTATTTAAAATACTGATGTTGCTTATCTTGAAATCCTTTTGTGGCTTGTGTGTCTGTTTCTGGTTAAAATCTGTATGGTTTGTTGCAGTACATGGCGTTTGGGAGGAATGGTCACCTTGGAGTTTGTGTTCATTCACTTGTGGTCGAGGCCAAAGAACTAGGACAAGGTCATGTATACCTCCCCAGTATGGGGGAAGATCATGTGATGGACCTGAAACACAACACAAACCTTGCAATATTGCACTCTGCCCTGGTGAGCTCATACAGCAACTCTCTGCTTTGTTACAGTGCATTTAATGTTTGTGGTTTCTTTTATAGCCCTTTGCACATAGGAAAAAAAAACCTATCCAAAGTGACTAGATTGGGTAATATTGTTCATAATTCTGACTTTTAGTGGTCAAAGCATGTAGTCAGGATGGCAACTGTTCAAGACACAAGCAAACAGTTTCTAGTTTCTTTGAGGTACTCTCTTTGTAGGGCACAGTATGTTGTGTTGGAAATCTTGATTCAGGATGGGTCTCAGAGAACCAAAAGGCAAAAAACTTTCTGAGTGTGGCTTAAAGAGAGATATTTGGAGGTCACATAGTTTGTGTCTATCATATCTGTATGAATTATGTTTGCTTAGATGTTCACTGTAATTAGATGTTCACTGTAATTATTTATTCATCATATGACAAACATATTTGTGAAACCATATTTAAATTGCTGATTTATTCAAAATGGATATTATTTACATGTATACAGACAGAAAGGCTCACACAAGCTAGGGCATTATTTCAAACTCCATTAAGTCCTTATGGTACAGATTTTAGGTGCCTCATTTCTGGGAGCTATGTGTTAAACCAATTTCAAAAAATTACCACTAACCAACTAAACAATGCATGGGTTTCATGTTAAACTGTCCATCCACTAAAATTGAAGCTAACTAAAAAAAGTGCATTCTTTGAAAATTAATTTTTTACTTCTTGTCTTTAGATTATGATTAACTTAGAAAATATTTTTAAAAATGAATGTATACATATATATGAGTGCATATAATACCTGAGTATTACAAAAAGTTCAATAATCATAAAGAAGATTATATATAATAATAATTTATGGTTATCAAACTGATTCTAGTACTTAGGTATTAAAACCATGTCAGGTAGCAATAATGTGAGATATTTCTTTCATGCCTTCTGTTTGACAGTGTGAAGGTTGACCATGGGTCAGTGGGTTTGTTGACTATTCCCAGTTCACAACACTGCTGCAAATAGATCCTTCATGACCAGAACTCTTCCTGTAAAGGATTGATGGACATATATCACATTAGCAAATGACTGTTTATTGTTTTGAAAACTGAAATGAAAGAAAAAATGGAACTTGGTACCTTATTAAAGCTAAATTTCTAAGAGTTTAATGAAACCTGAACTTTGCTTTTCTTCTGGTTAGCAAAGGACAAAATGTGTGGAAAGGTCTTAGTCTTAAATGTAGCCACAAAAACTTTAAATTAATCCAGTTCTGGGCCAAATTGGCAGCTATGATGCAATTTTACATGGGTGTACACCAAAGTAACTAATACATATATTAATATTGGAGCAGAGTTGTCGAAAAGATAAATGCCAATAAAACAGCAGAGAAGAAATTAATGCATACGATTCACTTCCGTATTGCAAAGAAACAAAAGATATTGCACCTAATCTGTCAAAATAAACAATTATTTGAGAACTCTGGATTTTGAACATTCATTTGTACCTAAATGACTTTCAGAGGGAGTTCTATACTGTTACATTTAAAAGTAACACTTTAAGTCTTTACTCAGTATACTAAGATTTGCTGCAATTTGCATGTTCAATTTTTTAGGGGAATCTTCATGTTGAATTCTCTATTTTTAAGGGTATTTCTGAAATAGAAAACTCACATGCTATCTTCACCTAAAGATAAATAACAGAGATGTATGAAATATATACGAGAAGCCACAGAACGAGTTTTCTCCAAAGACAGTATAATAATTGATTTGATCTTTCCTACCCTAAATAATACTATATAGCAATGAATAAAACTGAAGAGGGTGCACTGAAATGTAATTTCCATAATGTTTTCCTCTTCACATAAACCTTTTATGATTAATGAGTGGAACTAGCTTCCATGTTTGGAAAGATTTCCATTTTCTGCTGAATAAATTATCAGGGCACAGCTTCATAGCTTCAGAGGCATCTGCATTGAGAAGTGGTTCACAACCAGGCATTACAAGGAATATTTTATACAGAACTTTAGGAAAAAACCTCAGAAAATATCGTCCTTAATTCACTGGTGCTGAATTTCTGGACCCAAGATATGGACAGTATCTTTGAAACATTTTGTTAATGTCTGACAACAGTGAAATTGTTTACCTTCATTATTCACTGGAAAGTGGTGCACTCATACAGAACAGTATGTTTAATCACTAACTTTAAGATTCTGCTTCTGATTTTAGATATTAACACCATCTACTTAGGGAGCTGCTATTCCACCTCCCCTTTAGAAAAATCCTGAAAACAGGGTTTGGCAAGTGCACAAGGGAAATTCCTTGTTTGGATTGGTGGTGCTTATATAGCACTAGAAGTTATAGAAACAGGTTTTCAAGGACAAGTATTAATCAAAATTATATTAGAACCCACATTTTGAGATTACATTTAACTGCAGGGGCAATGAGGAACTGATGATTGCCGAAATCTGTATGAATGCAGGGTCCTGAATTAGCACAATTAATCATAACACTTTTCATAATGCTTGCCTGTTTTTAAACATACTGTCTAGTCCTATTATTATCGACCATATAATTTTTAACTTGTATGGAAGCATAATTGGTTTATATTTTTCATTATCTTGGTTTTTAATATTTTCATTTACCTCAAGAAGCTTTCTAATATACAAAATTAATAATAAGTCATTAACCTTTACTCAGGAGAGTATTCATGCAAAGTCAAGAGCATGGGCTAATACAAATTACTAAATACAGAACCATTTCCACCACTTCCATATTGTTTAGACTTTTAACTTGACCAATTCAGAAAGAAGATAATGCAGTATAGAAACACAACAGCAGATCTGATAAGGGAGGAAGGAAGGAAGGAAGGAAGGAAGGAAGGAAGGAAA
>VXAC01002476.1:30555-49104 GCA_013399225.1 Rhipidura dahli | reverse complement strand
AAGGAAGGAAGGAAGGAAGGAAGGAAGGAAGGAAGGAAGGAAGGAAGGCCAGTGGTTTCTGTCTTGCTTAAAAGAATATTGAAGGACTGGGATAATTTACCTTACAGGGAGGATGAATGATAAAAATATATTCAGCATTGTAAATACAGAGAAGAAAGACTGTATGTGAGGCAAAGTGGTAACTCCCATTTTCCTTTTCCTGTTCAACTAAAGACATTTGTTTCACAATCAGGACCCATAATTCTATAATCTCACCTATCTGAACTATCACTGCAGTTCTTATCAATCGCTTCACTGTGTTCAGGGTTTATTTACAAGATACAAGAACAGCCCTCACTTTTGCCTAAAAAGACAAGTCTTTTTTATGAGGCCTGGTTTATAATAAGACCATTCAAACTGTATGTGACCAAAATCATTATTTAATCCTTTTTTATATCAGTCCACAATTAGAGGAGATAGAATACTCTTTACTTGAAGAAAAAGGAAAAGAGTTTTAAATCATTTTAAAGCAGCTCATAATGTCGGTTTCTGTATTTGATTGCCGTAAGAAACCAGGCCGGGCCCAGCCTGAGGGGCTGCGGTCACCTGCCTGGCTGCGGTGGTAACTCTGCTGTGTCCATCTCTTTTGTGGCCGCGGTGGCAGTGGACGGACAGTGGCAGGAGTGGAGCTCGTGGAGCCAGTGCTCGGTGACCTGCTCCAATGGCACCCAGCAGCGAAGCCGGCAGTGCACGGCGGCGGCCCACGGCGGCTCCGAGTGCCGAGGGCCCTGGGCCGAGAGCCGGGAGTGCTACAACCCCGAGTGCACCGGTGAGTACCGAGCGGCTCCCGCGCCAGGCAGCCGCTGGGCCGGGCTGGCAGCAGCTCCCAGCCGGAGCAGGGTGCACGTGGCAGGGTGGCCCCAGCAAGGCGTAGAGCAGCTGCACCCACAGGGAGCCTAAAAGAAGTCATTAACTACAGCACAAGAAGTTTCATGTCAACATGAGTAAGAACCTCTTTACATGGAGGGTGGCAGAGCGCTGAACAGGCTGCCCAGAGATGTTGTGGAGTCTCCTTCTCTGGAGACATTCAAAACCTGCCTGGAGGTGCTCCTGTGTCACCTGCTCTAGGTCACCCTAGACCTTGACAGGGGCATTGGACTGGATGATCTCCAGAGATCCCTTCCAACCCTAACCATTCTGTGAGTCTTGGGGCCTCATTTCTAAATAACTTGATACGGTAAAAAGTTAAAGAATGTGCCCTTAAAGACTGCATGAAGGCTGTACCTCAGCCTTTTGCCTTTATTGCTGTTTGAAGGACATTCTGCAGTTTTTGGCAGATATGGTTGAAGCCTAAAAAATTTAAGTTTTTTTATGAATCTAGAAAGTAAATGTGTTTGAACTGATTCCCTTTTGTACCGAGACTACTTCCTGATCCTCTCCCAGTACAAAAGCAGCCTTCCAAGGTGTGTAGATTTTGTATGTACTAACCTGTAAGCCTCATTTGCTCTGTCATAGCAAAAATCATGCAAAAATCAAGATCTTAAAATATCACATGCAAAAATTATTTCACTTATGATTAAGGCATATTGTAAATGTATATCACTGCTGTACAACAGCACTATACAAGTAAATTTAAAAAAAGATTAATTCTTCATTACAACTGTCATCATGTCACCCCTTTAATTATATTTTTTCCAAACAGCAAATGGCCAGTGGAACCAGTGGGGCCATTGGAGTGGCTGCTCCAAATCCTGTGATGGTGGCTGGGAGAGGCGGATAAGGATCTGTCAAGGTGCTGCTGTGACCGGGCAACAGTGTGAAGGATCTGGAGAGGAAGTGAGACGGTGCAGTGAACAGAGGTGTCCTGGTGAGATGAAAATATAGATGCTATCATTATAGACAGTACAATATGGCTTACTTTAATGGGCATCTTTAGGAAAAATAAGATCAGTGTCTGTAGAGCAATAGCCATAAAGAGCCATATCTAGAGTTGATTTAGACAAGTCCCTGCTGGTTTTCTCAGTAGGTTTCTGTTTATGCAGCTAGGTGCAAATTAGCTCTGTTGGACAGATGAGCAATGCATCATGTTTTGAATAAAGCAAATTACCATAGTAAAAAAAGTTATCACAAAAATATTTGATTGCCTAGGAGTGCCTATAGTATCTGGAGCATGAACAATTTGCTACAGAAGATCTCTTTTAATGCACTGTATCTGAGAATATCAGCGCTGGTTTTGTAATTTGGAATTCATTTTATCCAGTGTATAAGGGATGTCTCGAATACCTTTGGGGTAACTTCCAGTTCAGTAAAAATAAGGGATAAAGTGAGCTTTACCACAGTGTAAAGGATGAATGAATGAATGAATGCATGAGCAACATTTTATAAAAAAGAAAGTAATTTTAAAAGAAAGAGACATCTTTCCTGTTTTAATGTAATGCTTAAATATCACTTTTTTTAATATAATGCTTTGTATCACTTTTTACTTTGCCCTCCCAACAGATTTGTCTTTCCCACTGAAATCTAATAAAATTGTACTTTTTGCTTCTTTAAAAATGATGACTAAAGAAGACTATCTGGTGAATCACATAATATTTTTCAGTAAACACACATTGTCCAAAAGTAAAAGAATGCATTGTTGGATAGGTGAAAGATAACAAAGTAGGGTGTTAGTAGGGTAAGATGTTTTAGCCATTCACTTGGGAAATTATGTGATCTGAACTGCCAGCCAGGAAGCAGCAAAAAATCCATCTAATAATCTGACTTCTGGACATTTTGCTGGCTGTGTTCTATGGTAGTCAGAGAAGGACTTAAATGGCAGGGATGCTTTGGGTCAGGAAATGAGAAATTTATCAGATGTGAATTTTATGTTATCAAGCCCATATTTTTCATAGACAGCAGGCTTATCCCTTGATAGCCATCAAAGACCAGTTTTCAAGATATTTGCAGTACAATAAAACAATGAATCTCATTGCATTTGAAGAACAACAAAAAGACTGTTTGTAGTTAGAAAGTTATAACACTATTCTATAGAATGTAACTGAATTTAACTTGCTTTTTAAATGTTCTCTTTAATTTTAATAAAGATTTCATTATTTGAAAAGCAGCACAAAACAGTATTTGCATTGGATTCCTAAGCAAACTAATTTCCATAGGTAATGCAGACTTCCTCTATAAAAGCACAACACTAGTAGAAGATTAATATGAATATTCTCAATAAGCAGACAGTCAGATGAACTAGCTTCTGCTTATAAAACCATTATTGAAATAATTTGGGTTTGTATGTTTAAATGTAAAACCATACTGCTGCAGTCCAATTTTAAAAGGTTGCCACCTGCTGTTAATAAAATATTTTACAGATGTATTTACAAGTCAAATGTACACAGAACATTGTTTGCCATTTGGTAAATTTCTTTATTTACTTGATTAATTCCAGATTAGATTTAGTGTGCTTATAGAAACTATAACCTAAAGCACCCTTTAATAACCTATGCTTGTGCAGACAATTCAACATGAATTACAGATTTATTTGCCTCTTGGCTGACATTTACTGAAGAGTCTCAGATTTAAATATAGAGAGTGGGTCATTTACCAAAACTTTATAAAATTGTATACAGATTTACGTTCTATAAACAAGGGGTAAAATTGGAAAGTACTATACAGAGTTGTTCAACATATAAGCAAATTTAATTATTTGTATGCTTTTCTTCCCTATCCCTAAAACACCTCAGAAAAGCTATTTTTGTCTCACTGGTTTCTTGTTCTATGTAAGCCACTGAAAAATGTGAGAAACTAAAATGTTGATACTTTTTCTTGTATTAGCATTGCTTAAAACATGATCCTTAGGTGTGTAGAACCATGTAATATTTTTGTAAAGGGTATGAAGCTGCACCTGCTTGTATCACCCAGAGGTTTATAGACTTACAAAAAGTTAAATTTTAGGTGCTTTAAACTGTGGAAGCAAAAGGGTAATAAAGCCTTTTTCTATTATGGTGCCTGATGTTAATAAGATGTTTTGCAAACAGAGCTGTTTACTTGATAACTGAAAATCCTGACTGGACATTCTGTAGTTTGAGTTCTGTATTATCTGAACATTATACAAAATTTTCTTCACAGTTTATCAGTGATTCTCTTCCAATGGCTGGGGCATGGATTGAATTACTTTCAGCAGCATTAACAGAGACAGGTTCAGAACTACTATCTAAAATTTGGTTTCTCAAACAGCTTGGTTCTGGACAAATTTTGAATGTCTTTCTTTGTGAGTTGTTTTTATTCACACTATTTTAAAATTGGAGATTTTTTTTCCCTTCCATTGTGTGGTGAACTGGGAATGAAAAACAAAGATTTGAAGATATTTTGGGTTCAGTTATTGCTCCTTTGTTGCATCCCAAACGTTTAAAGTTAAATTTCGCTCCTAGTAGGTCAGCAGTACTCTGCACTCAAAATATTTTCTTGTGAAGGATAATTCCAGAAAATTGGAAAGAAAGCAGAGAAAGTAAAAAACCTTCTATATTTAGTAAGGGGATAGTCACTCAGAAATCAAAGCAGAAAACTTACACAAGATGAATGAACACTGTCTCTGTCCCATAAGAGTAATAGAGACAGCTAGATAACAAAAGAAATTCCATGTGATAAGGAGTTACATGGCAAGATGCTCAGAATCTTGTAGAAGAATGTGTAAGAGAAATAAGGCAATTTCCACCAAATGTGTCAGTAAAAATTAAGAGATGTGAGAATCAAAAACAAAGTGCAACATTATTCAGGCTAGAAGACTTCTGTAAATTTATTTTTATAAAAATAGGACTATATTCTTATGACTGCTTTAAGAATATATCATGTTCTAATAGTACAGTATTGGTTTCCAGAAATACTTAATTCCCTAATAGTTAAATCTATATTAACATGTTTCCAATATTAATGCTTTAACTGGAGTTTACTCAAAAGAGACTCTCAGCATATTTTCAGTAGTAGAAAGCTTATTATAGGAACCCTTTAGACCAAAATATTACTGAAAACAATGCTAAACTAGCTCGTTAGTGAACAGAAAGACAAGAGTACACAACACCTACCAAAGACTAGCTAATGATTTCGTACTAATGGTAGAAGTTTTTTTCACAGCAGTGTTAAACAGATAAGAGAGAATATGAGAAGGGAAAAGATTCAAATAATTGGCAACGGCTAAATAATAAAATTAAAACTTTGGTTTTTGTTCTGTCTCTGACTACAACACTATTCCATAAGGCATTCAAAAACTTTTTTCCTACTGCTTTTTTTGTTTGATAATTTTGCCTGGGGCACAGAATGATCCAAGAGAGGAGCTGTAGTTCTACCATCATTTGAGCTACTTTGTGCTGTAGGCTAACTTGCCTCACCCTTTCGTTACCCTTTCCCGTATTTGTTATCTGGCTGTGTAGAAGGTAAACTCTGTGAGACCGCATGTGTCTCTTGCTTTGTGTGCTGTGCAGAGCTTCCACAGATCCCAGGTGGGTCGACTGCTTCTGAGAGATGCACGTCCTCTCTCCAGTATAGTCAGAAGAAGACTGTGCTTCTAGACCATTGACTCTGTTGAGTGTTTGTGCTTAGGTGGGAGGAATTCAGGCCTATCATTGCAGGGGTGTAACATGGTACATTTGAGTGCCTGCTCTGTGTGGGAAGATACTTCTGATTCACATAATGAGTGAAAGAGGCCTGTCTTTTATTTGCCAACGATAGCAAATTTTACCTCAGTATTTGCTGTTTGCTTTTAAATTTCAGTAGTTCTTTATGATTTTGTGGAGCAAACTCATATTTATCTGTGGGCGTGTTATGAATTAATTGTGCTGTAGTTACAGAAATACTTGAGCTGGTCCTGACAAGACCCAGCAGGATCAACGAGGCTTTTTAAACTCAGATATAGTACCACTCCGGTGGGACTATAATGCCTCCATGAGCAACATGGGTTGCAGCTTCACAGATGCTTTAATGTGGGTGGATGCCTGATGAGTAAGCTCTGCCAAATATGTTTTAGCTGGGGAAGAACGAGTTTGTTTTATTCTGCAGCATTCCTTGATTCCTTGATCCTTGCATGAGACATTAAAAGGCCAAGAGTCACCAGAGAGCAGGAAAACTTCTTTGCCTGGGCTAAGTGAAACTTCTTTTGAGTTCCATCTGCTCCCACACCTCTTTACTGATAGCTCTAGGTCTTGGGAGTGCCTTCTACTTTGAATGCAGCACACAAGTGCACTGTTTATCTCTGGTACTAGGTCAAAGTTTCAATATAGTCTTGATAAACTTTAATTCAAAAACACACTAATATCCTTCCAAATATATGGGAAATCTCTGATTTTACCTGTGACTTGCTAATGTTAAAGAGAAATCATGGGGTATTTTAGTGTGCATATAGATGCATGCATATATGTTTTTCCAGAAAAAAGCCTCACATTTAGCATTCAGTATATGAGGAATGAGTATGAGAGTTTTAGTTCTGAGAATCAACACCTAAAGTGGTGATTAGTGAACACAACACATTTGAGATGGCCACAGCTGCATAACAAATATAGTTCTCAAAGAGCTCTGAACACTAGCAAATTTATATAATTTATAATATTACCTCCTTATTATGTTAATTTACGCTCCCCAAAACAGAACATTTCTTTTGTTTATAAGGTCATAATAGAATGGTAATTGCATTTGCTTGTGTCACCAGATGGCTTATGTTTATCAAAATCTGGCTTTTCCCAGTGTAACACTGTCCTGATGCATTCACTGTGTGGGCATATCTGAAGTAGGGCTAGTATTCTAGATTATGAATATAAGTGACTGTCTTTGGGTTTTGCCATTAATGGATCTCTTGCTTTTTTAGCAGCACCAACTGTCTTGATTTACGAATCAAGAATGCTGATTGTGAGGCAAATTTAGCAAGCAATTTTTCTGCCCAACTGTGATTCATATTAGTATTACTGAGCCATCTGCTAGGTATTCTTTGTCCTCTACTAAGAGAGGGTACAGCATTGTGCAAAAGTCTACTCAGTTCCCTTGCTCACACTTCTGTCAGCAGAAGTACAAAACAGGGAAGATGGACGATTTTATGGGTTAGGTAATGGGATGGGCAAAATCTCTAGTCTGTTCCTGCCTCTGCTAGAGATTTCCCGTGCAACCATGGGTGAATCATTGAATTGCTTTCTGCCTTATCACACCATCTGCTAGAATGAATTTCCTTTCTCTTTTCTTTTTTCTTGCTTTGTAACCACTTTGCTGTAATGTAGCAGGGTTACATTTTTTTTCTGGAAATACATAGAATAATAAACAATTCCTGATTTTCTCTGCTGAACTTGGAGTGAATTAGATTGCACTAATTAACATGTCAGTGATGTCAGTTGTAAGATATCTTCAGCCAGACGTTTTCTGTGTTAATCTAATTTACTCAAAAATCATAAACTCGATCTACAGTAACATACAAAGAGCAAAAGAAATCTGTAGTCATGACCATGTGAGGATAAAACATGAAGCATTTGCTGAAGTTTATTTTTCCCCATGCAGTTCTGTTCCTACAAAACTGTGACAATATTTTCTCCATTAAATGGTATTGCAATAACCAGGAAAAGGTTATTTTGTTTTATAGACATTCAGTCCCACATTATTGACTATACTTTCTTAATTACCAACTTGTTCTGAAACACATTTCAAAGAAACAATGTGCTTTTATAATAACCTTCAGAATATACAGCTCTCATTTAGCATCTTTAGCACATTTAATGTTTCAACTGTCTTTTCAGAACTGATTCTTCCACATACAGCTTCAATTTTAGAAAAATCTTTACAAATTTTAGTTTAAGATTAGCATCGTGGCTTATCACAGTTTAAGTCTCATCATCTTCTGATAGTTACTTAGTGTTACTGATCAAAATAGAGCAACAAGGAAAGATTTAAACCCATTAACATTGCAACTACAACCTAAAAAGTGCTTGCTTGCTGGAGAGAATAAAGCCACGGGTTAGATGAAATAAATACCATCACGAAGACAGATATGCAAAATTTGAGGCTTCTCATTTTTGTATTTAAAAATAACCCAAGTTATGTTAACATACACATCTCATGAAAAAAATAGGATGAAATTGAACATTTATTTTTCTGATATAAAATATGCTATTTCTTTCTATTTAAATTCTCATTTATGAATTACAGCACCTTATGAAATATGTCCTGAAGACTATTTGATGTCAATGGTGTGGAAAAGG
This sequence comes from Rhipidura dahli, assembly GCA_013399225.1. NCBI lineage: Eukaryota > Metazoa > Chordata > Aves > Passeriformes > Rhipiduridae > Rhipidura > Rhipidura dahli. Next base: position 40,912 of record VXAC01002476.1, on the reverse strand, counting down.
ACCCCAGCTGGCGACATGGCATTCAATCGATGTCCTCTCAATGCCACAGGTACTTTGAAATCTTATGACGATAAAAAAGGGGAGAAATATTTTGCATTGTGTCCTAGATAAATTATTAGTAGACTCATATAAATATGCATATATGTGAATATATCTTTATAAACCTTGCGTATTTGCTTATGCATATGCATGCAAGTATACATATGTTCATATGTTGTGTCTTACAGCTTCCCTATATGCGTGGGTCTGTGGTGTGTGTATATATACCTGTATATATACATATGTGGGCTCATATATATAAGCATTATGGCCACAGAGAAAAAGCTGACAAGAAATCAGTTTCACTGGATCTATCAGGCAAAATGGTGAAAATGAAGGAAAACATAAAAAATCTTTTTATTTAAGAAAACACTGCTAAAAAGCAATCAAGTAAACACTGAAATGTGTTTCAGAATCTTATACTACTGTCTATACACCGAAGATCATTGCATGAAATTGTGTGTATAACAGCATGGAATACAGATTAAATAAGGTTCATTCTTTCCAGTTGCTCTCACTTGTATAAATATTTTCTGTCTTCTTTGTGTCTTACAGGCACCACTAGCAGACGCTGCTCTCTCAGTGTTCATGGAGTGGCCTTTTGGGAACATCCAAGCTTTGCTAGATGCATATCAAACGAGTACAGACACTTGCAGCATTCAGTAGGTGCAAAGTCAGCTTTAGTACTTGCTCTGTTTATTCATTACTAATTATTGGCGTGAAAAGAAACTTACTTATTTAGTCTAAGATTTCTGATCAGCTATGCCAGGAGGAAAATAGATCTGAGAAAGGATAATTTATACTAATGATATTATTTTGCTCTTGTATAATGCTGATGTTTGTGAAATAAGCCTTGTCTTGCTGTAGAAGTGGAAAAATGAATCAGATTCTCTTCATTCGTGTCCACGGTGTGAAATCTTTATAGGAGTCAGAGGTGAGACACAGTTTATTAGAAAATGAGATGTGAATAAATAAGATTTACTGGAAGAGCAACTTGCTGAGAATTTTGCAATACCATGAATTCTTTAATTGCAGAGCAGGAAGCCAGGAATATTTCTTTTTGCTATCAAATTTAGAACTTCACCTTTGAATGTAACAGTAGGAAATGATTATAGGGTAAAGCTGTCTCAGTATCTTAGAAAAGGTAAAGTAACTCCAGACAAAGAAATACTATGTGGGTTTTTCTCAAAAAGCCTAACAAAAAGTTTCTTTGCAAAGCATAGGCATTATACAATTATGTACTGCCTATATACATTTATATGGATAGATGTAATAAATTATGTATATTGCTTTATAAATATGCTACCATGGTATATGTTAGGTATTCTGATTACCTCTATGTCCCTAGCTGAGACATTCAGCCAGGTTAATACTATAGTGGGAATTGAGCCTTTGAAGATTCTCATGGACAATGGGTTTTCCCTGCATGATATATTCTACTGACATTCTTATTACTCTGCATCCTTTTCCAAAGGCCACTGCCCTGTTTATCATTCAGCAGAGGCACAATAATACAGCACTGTGCATCATAACTTCCTAACCTCTCAACCAAGTGCAACACTTCTGTAATATGTTTAAAATTCTTTGGTGGCTTGGAAAGCAGTGGCCTGGCTGCCATGCCTCAAATCTGGATTGCTACTTAGAGAAGATTTTGATTAATTCCTTTAAGCTGCATTTCTGTTTTGTTAGACCCAATTTATTTGAGGCGTGGGATTTAGTTTCAGGGTAGGCAAAAGCAAGAATTATTTTTAAAAAAGGACAGAATAGATTGTCAAAGGAATTTTCCCACTACACAGAACCTTTTCTATTTCACACAGCTGTCTGCGTGTTCATCTCTCCCTTCAGTGTTCATGTTCAAAAACCACAATGAGTTGGCTGTGATAGTTTTGCATTTAATAATTTTGGTATTTTATTCTTTTTCAACAATTTCATATGTTGTGTCTATGCTAGTTTGCAATTCAAACTATATAAAATGTTGTTTTATGCAATTTGATGGTTTGAATTACCTAGCTTTGGTAAGCATTGGTAATTTTTCAAGAGCCACAATTCTGACTTGTAGAACAAAAGAAGACATTTCTAACCTAGAGCAGATTTATCTTTTTTTTTTCTAAATTTCCTTTTTGGAAGTACTAATTATGCGTAAATACCACTGTGAAATATTCTTTCTGCCAAAGAACATTTAAAAATAGGTAAAGATTCTTTAAAATTACTCAAGCACCTAAACACATATTACTGCTGCATAAAATTTAAGTCTTGTTCATATGCATACAAATTAAAGAAGAAAAGTGGACTTCTTCTACATTTGGGAACTGCTCACAAGGAAAATTGCTCGTCTTACATCTTTTTGCTTCTCAAAGTGAACAACTCAGCATATTTAAAGAATCAGAGAAAATAGAGGTAAAGACCTAGAAGGTCATTGCCCTGCAAATGTAGGCTTGTCCCCCCACGATACATATGGCAGTTCCATAAATCCCTGAAAATAGGACTTTATAAGGAAGCTGCTGACAGACGGTGTTGCTATAATAAATACGTGTGCTTATGAAAGCATTTATGAGATGTCTCAGTGTTCTTAACTTACCAATAAAGTTGTTTTACCAACTGAGACCAGGAATAGAGGCGGATATCTCTCAGTTCTGTGAATATTCCCGTAAAATCTGAGTCTGAGCTGAATCCCTTTCATTTATTATCAGAAATATATAAATGAAAATTAGAAGCATAGTCTTCCAAAAAATTGTGTTCCTGAACTTGATCTAAAGCAGCTGATATATATAAATGCAATATTTAATACAATAAAGCATAGAATACAGACAAGTCCCTGCCTTTTTTGCCCTCCAAACAAGCTGCATATGATCTAGAACCAGAAATCACGTAGTAGAATTCACATGATGCTGTGCCTGAGAAAATATTATCTAAATAAAAGTGTTCAATATGATGGGAGCCAGAGAAGACTTCCTTGTCCTGATCCTGCAAACGTGGCTGCACAGGTGCTGAGCTGGAAGCTTATAGTTATACTAGTAAGTAAACTTAAGCTTAAAAGGCAGCCTTGCAGTCATCTGCACTGTTTAACTGTGTATCTGTTTGCATGCTCCCTGACACCATTTCAGACCATACCAGTGAGCAGTTTCCCAAACCATGCCTACCATCCTTTAGAGGGTAGCATAGCAGAGAGGCCATTGCCAACAGGCAATAAAAGCATGATTTTCTGGGGCAGAGGAGGGATAGAGAGCTCAACATGAGGAAACCACAATTCTTTGCTATATATAATGTAGAATTTTACCACATAACCACAGGTGATTGACCCCTGAAGACTGTTTCCTTGCTGTGTGTGACTATTGTAGATTCACTGCCTCATGCACAAAGCTTCTTGTATTTTTACAGTTTTCTCTATCACTCACCTGAAAGTGACATGGGACAAGTTTCAACCCTTAATAAGCAGTATTAAAGTAGCAGACACACAGCTAGTGCTGTGTGTTCTTCAGCTTGACTCAAGACTTGTACTGAGACTAACATGGTAGCTCTGTAAATCATGCTAGAATGGCACCATATTTTAATCTCAAAATCCATTTGAAAGTCTATTTGTAAAGATGGAGAGTCATTAAAGCTAAAAATACCCCCATAATGATAAAGATAAAATACTTTGCTCATAACTGCCAGCACCATGAACAGCATCGCTTTTTCCAGTCACTTACAGAATGTGCAAGGCAGACTTACTGCCTCTAGTGCGTGCCCTGGCACCTCAGAGGTAGTTTATGGCACCTCAGAAGAAAACAGATTTTTCCACTGGTTAAGTTACGTTGTCTGGACTCATGGAACACTTTTTGATACATATGTCGATGTTATACTTCATATTCTACTGAAACAGTTTCGGAGTAATTCATAGTCTTAAATTAATATATCACCTCAATATTTTCTTGAGATCCATCTGTACTATATCTCCATTTTTTGTTGATGGAGAACTGAGACCACTTAAGCAGGAAATTTATCTCAAGTCTTCTGAATTAGTGCCTAGCCACTCTTCCTTCTTAATGTTCCTACATCTCTGTAGGAAAACTCAGAAAATCCCTGGCATGGTAAAAATATGATAACCACAGGATCTCTGAAGAGACTACAAGCTTGAACATGATGAAATAGTAGTGGGGGATGGTTTGACTTGTGGAGATCAACACTCAATTTATGTCTTTCAAGGGCACCATGTCCTACACAACAGGAGTTTGAGGAAAAGCAGTTAAGAGAAGGATGCATGTCAGCTATGCCACAGATGTACAGACTGTACTTCTTTTAGTTTATTTTACCCTGTGCACTGTGGAGTACAGGCTCCTTTTAAAACTAGGAATGATTATTAGATATTTTTGAATAACAGAACCAATTAGTCATGAATAATTTATCCAACATTTGGTACAAATCAATCATCAAATGAATTCAACAAATACTGTTTGACCAGCTTATACAGCTGGTTGGCTAATAAGAAAATTTATTCACTGAACATATTAAGCGACAAAAATGCCCAAATCCATGAAATAAACCTTTGGGAAATTATTTGCTTAGCTCTAATAATAGTATTTAGAGAACCTAATTAGGATTATTCTTCCTATAGCACTATAAGTGGAAAATTCAAAGTGACAAATAAATGTACTTTGCCTCCTGGAATCACAACCTAGAGGATCAAGCATTAACTTGACGAGCAGAAAAAGAAACATCACAGATCATATACCAGATTTTGTTCTGCTTTTCTTGCATTGTCTTAATGTGTTTGCATTATCTACAGCTTTGCAGTAGGAAAATGTTCTTAGTCAAGCACAGTGTCTTTAGTCTGTTACCAGACATTGTGGCTGAGAAGACTATTTTGCCCAATGATGTGCAATCTGTTAAATGTGTTCTTGAGAAGGAGAAGATTACAACAAGAAATCCTTTCATGTATCTTTTTTATTATGAATGGTAATGAAGTAAAGTTATAAGGTTTAATAAAATCTAGTGGCAGAGGATATACTTTCTTCAGTTCCTTCTAGAAAGTTCTTAGTCACATGCTGATCACCAGAGTTTTAACAGCGAGGAATTTCCTTCTTTTCTGTAATTCCATATTAAATTCTCAGAATTTGGAGGATTTTTCCCTTCTTTAAGATAGACATAATTTGGGTTTTCAGACCATTTTACCAAATCAACTTCTGCTACAGCAGAACTTACGGACTTGCTGAAGCCTGTTCTCTCTCTTTTCCCTTGGCATTTACTTTCATTTTCTGAAAGCTGAACTACTTCAGTCTAACTAACATATTTTAATCTCTTTAAAGTGTGTCTGTTGCTAGCCTAATGGACTGTTATATGTAGAAAGGCAGATTAGATAATGATCTAATGACCCAAACTTAGTCTGTATAATATTATGAAGTATGCTACTCATTGCTTGTTATCTTCTTTTGATCTGGAAGCAGAAAATGGACTATCTAATTATTTTACATAGAATTGTCTACTTTACCTAGTACTTGGCTAACTTGGACTAATGTCTTCTGAGGTGTGTTTTAGGGATTTTTTACTTTATTTAGATAAACAGGGTAAAATGTTTTCTGAGACTAAGAAATTTTTTTTTACCATGATTAGATATGAGTAACTGCAGGACCAAGAGTACAATCAGTGATTAGGAGCTATCAGGCCTATTGCAGATGGTATCCAAGAAAAAAAGTTGACTGAAATGCCTCAAATAAGAGTACACATTTTGCTTTCAAGCGCTCTTGAAACCTATGGAGTTTGGTATGGTACAAGCAATAAGACTAAGAAGCAAGACTCCAGAATAAGGAGCATCCTACATTATCCTGCTTCCAAGAGGCATAGATAAAGAATTCTTCATCTATTCTTAATCCATTCTATGTCCATTCTATAGACAATAGCCACCTAAATTAGAAAAAAAACCTGCAAAACAAACAAAACAAGACAAAAAACCTTAACTGAAACAAGAAACCACTCACCTCCTCCCCAACTGTCCAAAATATAAAAACCAGGAAACAAAAGACTTTAATGGGAGCTAATGAAAAAAAATTAAATGAGATTAAAATAGTTAGGTATGGAAGAGCAATGAGATTTCACATCTTATGAGCTTTTTAGAAACTGAGTACTGGAGCTTTTCAGACCATTTTTAATGAAAGCCATTAGTATATAACATCTTACCATGGAACATTAGAGACTGATTTTGTGAAAATAGAGGAAACACTTGAATACATAGGTTATTTCTATTTTCTACTCTGTTATGCATTCATACTAAGAAATAAGATTTCTTGAGTGAAAAAAAAAAAAGAAAATAATTTTGTAAGGGATCTGCTTGAAAAGTATGTGTATTATTGCCTTGCCACACACTGAAATAGCCCTTTTGCCTAAAGTGAGTTTTCCTCTTTTGGGCACTCTAATTTGGAAGAGATTTGAACTACACTCAAATAATGATGAAGACTAAAGCCTGTTATTAAGAAACTTTGTTCATGAATGACATGTCCAATAGTATCAGAAAATCTCTACTAATACAGACCATTTTATAAACCTGTGTAGAACAGTTTTCTAGCCTGGATGATGAAATTCTGTATTTCGTTTCTGTGATAAAAATAATGCAGTAATTTCATAGAATCATAGAATGGTTTGGGTTGAAAAGGATCTTAAAAAGCATCTTTTCCCTCTGCCGTGGGCAGGGCACATTTCAGAAGATGAGGTCCCTCAAAGCCCCATCCAACCTGGCCTTGAACACCTTCAGGGATAGGACATCCACAACTTCTCCAGGAAACTTGTTCCACTGCTGCATCACATTCACAGGAAAGAATTTCTCCCTAATGTCTAATCTAAATCTATTCTCTTTCAGTTTAAAGCCATTCCCCCTTGCCCTGTCACTACATATTTTTGTAAAATGGTACCAGAAGGCCATTACAAGATCTTCCTGGAGCCTTCTCTCCAGCTGAACAATCCCTACTGTCCCAGACATTCCTCATAGGAGTGGTGCTCCAGCTTTCTGATCATCCCTGTAGCCCTTCTGTGGACTCACTCCAAGAGGTCTATGCCCTTATGTTGGGGGTCCCAGAGTACACTGCCAATTTTAGTGATATAACACCTAATATAACATGAACTCATGTAAAATGGTCTGCTTCTTATCAGAAAGTTGGAAAACTTAAATATCTCTTAACTCTTGAGAATTAGGGAGGAAAAATCTACATATGAATTATCACATTGATGTCAAAATATTAGCACTTACAAAGGAGCATGGGAACATATGCAGGTGAATCTTTACATACCAAACTAATAATATAGCCATAAAAATGCATTTCTGCTGCTTCTGCTCATACTATAATTTTGTTTCAACTTTTTCCACAGCAGAGTTATTCACAATTTTGCAAGTGCCTGGCTAAAATATAATTCGATAAAAAGAGCTCTGAGGTGAATAATGATTTGCTCAGCTGCAGCTCATTAGAGATGATTTTGTTTTTCCAAATTATATTACAAGGGCAGCATATCAGCCTGTCCATGTACTCCTCACTGAAATGACTGCTGTACTCTAGGGAATGAAAGGCTCCCTCCTAAAAAATTTACTGCTCCTTTTTTTGCTAGTTTAGTGCTTCATTTCTTTTTATATAGCTGCACAGCAAAGCAGCCAGGCTTACTTTTATAGATTTGAATGCAGAGGCCTCAAAAACAACATTTTTGTTCCTCCTCAGTCTATACTTACATTGATATATGCCAGCTATTCCTCTTCACCTTCAGAGCTTTTGGTAGGCAGGGGTGTCAGTAAATGATCTGCTTTCCTTTCCTTGCTCCCCTTGTAAGACCAGAATCTGCAGCTCTGTTTTGTCATTTCCGTTTACTTGTCTGGAGAATGACAAACTTTTTTCTCATTAGAGAGCAACTGATCAAGAGATTGTGACAGGCAACAGTTTGCTCCTGCCTCACTAACATTTTCCCATTCTACACAGGCAAAAATTAAAACTTAAGGGATAAAAAGCTAATGACTGGTATCACTGTTGGCTTGATGGTGAGGGCGCTCTACAACTACCTAAAAGGAGGTCTCTTCTCCCAGGTGCCAAGTGACAGGATAAGAAGAAATGATCTCAAGTTGCACCAGGCAAGCTTTAGACTAGAAATTAGGAAAAGTTCTTCCTGGAAAAGATTCTCAAGCCCCAAACCCCGGAGGTATTTAAAAGACTTATAGGAGTGGCACCTGGGGACATGGTTTAGTGGATGTAGTTTAGTGCCATGGATTTGGCAGTGCTGAGATAACAGTTGAACACAGTGATACTAAAGATCCTTTCCAACCTAAATAATTCTAAATAATAAAGAATTCTATGATTCTATGATCTTCCCAACATAGACATGCACCTCAGTCTTAGAGATGCTACACGGTAGGAGAAAACATTTACCTGCTTTTCTACACGGGCACATCACAACTTAATTCAACCTGGAGAGCTCCTTTACTTCCTTTCTGCTTTTGAATATCTGATTTTTAATAGCCAATCAATCCCTCTTGTCAAATTCAAAGAAAAGTTCCCACATCATTTCAGGGTCCATAATACTTTTTCCATGTCTGGAATGCACACATTGACCGAATATTAATATGTGTGTTAAATGAAATGTGCTGCTGTGTTTGCTGCTGCTTCTGTGTCTGCTGCAGTAGTGAGCAGCTGAGCATTCCCTGATCACATTTTTATTCCCAACCGACCAGCCAACTAACCCTGCAGCCACAGGAGAACTTCACTTGGGTATGGCCAGAGGTAAAGGAATAGAAAGCCATTTAAGAACTCAATAAAGAAAGATTTCATCTAATTTTCCCTTAAAGTCTACCAGAACTACTGGAACCTTCACTCCAACTGAATATGGCACTAGCTGCAGAAAGACTGCAAGAGCTTGGCTTGACAGCAGGAGATGAAGAAGTGTTCACAGCATCTTATACTTACAATCATTCCCTTGCTTTTTTGTCCACTACTTCATTTGCTGCATTCCCTCACCATGGTTTATTAATTAAATGATTAAGGATTTTTCTATTGCTTATTACTTTATGCAGCACACCCATGCAGAAATTAGGGCTCCCCAATAATGCTAATTTCCTTGAAAAAAATTTTGGTTTGTCCTGCAAACAGAAGTGTCATGGAAATGACTGTATAGAAAAAAAAATCATGCAAGTATGGAAATTGGTTAAAATCAAATGAGCATTTAAATTGAAGCATTTATCAGAGCTTTATGGTTCAGGGACATATGCTTACAAGGATGACCATCTAGCATAAAAAATGAAAGACAACTCATTTGTAGTACGTCCCTTTGTGACCTGTAGCCTCAGCCATTCAGTCAGTATGGAGAACCAGGAGACTTTACCTCAAGCAATGTTATGTCTGTCACAGAATGAAAACAACCCTCTCAGAGTTGTCATTCTCTTTTTTGTCTCAACTCTTGCTCTTGTCAGGTTGCATTATACATAGATAACACAAATCTTGAAGACATGCCCTCTGGTTAAAAACAGAAACAACAATAACAACAACAAGATCTCTCACACAACTTCCAACGTGAGCAGGATTTAATCACAGATAATTGGAGCATTTAAGAGCAGAACTTAATAAAATAATAATAGAAATCCTGGTCAACAAACACAAAAATAAGTAAAATAAAAAAAATAAGTGACCTGTTCAATGGTTATTCATCCCTCATCCCTAGACTCATTTGTTATTCTACTGAGAGTAGTCTTATCTATTCAAAATATCCATTAAAATATTTTGTTGGATCCATGCACAAATCAAAATACTGACACTGTATAATTACTTTCTCTCTGTTACATATTTAATGGCTATAACTCAAGGATTAGAATTGACAATATTGACAATATTGATGATGATGTTGGTGATGGTGGTGATGATGATGATGAAGACGATGATGTTAATTGAAAAGTAATTATGTAATGGGCTAAAGTGGTAAAAAAATCTCTTGAACAACATAGTAGGAGTCTTCTGGTAAAAGAGGGCAGAAAAAAAATGTACAGAAAGAGTAAAGCATTCCTCTGAGCTGTTCATATTCTTCTAAAAACAGTTTTGACCTCCACACATATTAGATTCTTTTTTTCAAAGATTCTTCTGTAAACCTGATCACAAATAGAAGAGCACATGCAATTTCTGTGACATCTGTGCAGATATTCAGTTTGCTTGAGATTAATGTCTAAAACAGCACAGGATGCTGTGTAAATAATCTGTCTTCTTTTCTCTAAAACCAAATCCCTATTTTGAGGAAAACTTTGCTTAAAAATATTTGTAAGTATATGACAGTGGAATGACAGTTTCTGTATAATGAAGTGATCTTTTTTTTTTTTTTTTTTTTAACT
>VXAC01002476.1:16689-30544 GCA_013399225.1 Rhipidura dahli | reverse complement strand
TTTTTTTTTTTTTTTTTAATCTATATATATTGCAAATAAGTCTGGTAAAGCATTGGGCTGTAGTCATTTCAGCTGAGTGCACAAAGGCACAGATTGAAGCACAGTTTCAGCAAAAACTTGGTTCAGAAGATTGCATACCATGATTGGATAAATGCAAAAAGGCAAAAGTTCAATTTCAGAACACTCCTTAAACTTTGTCTTCTCGGGTTGGGGTAAAGTATAGGAGGCTTTAGTCTGGGTTTCAGAACATTTGCAGGGATGTGTTACTGAATTATAGAATTGAAAGGAAATTCGTGAGGTCATCCAGCCCAAACTTGTGTCCTGTCATAATCAGCTATACTTGTGTTATTCCAGCTTTGTATTATTCTTGGCTCTTACTAAGGCCTCCAATATGGAATTCTGCACAGTCTGTTCAGGTAAACTGTGGTACATCCTTTCCTTTACAGTTGTAAAGTTTTCCTTAATTTATATCCTTAATCTTCCCTGACACAATGTTCACAAATCACTTTTTCCCTTTTCTGCTGTACACAAAGGGAATATATGATTGCCTTCTTTGCACAAAATGTTTATTTAATAGTGCATTATTATGATAGAAATTGAGATTACTAACTAATTTCATTGATGACAAAGTGGAAAATTACTTTGTATTGCTTTAGCCATATCCTTCATAATATACTGAATATATAGAAAACATCTCTTGCATGACATTGAGTTATAAATATTTGAATGCATACCTGAATATGCATAGCCCTATCTTTAGACCTTACTCTGTTTCATTTAAAAAATGGATGAAATAATATTCTCGAACACTGAAACAGCCTGAAAATAGACAAATAAAATGTAAATAAGTTATTATATTGAGGGAAAATAAATGAAAGTTCTGTGCCAAAATAGTTAAAGGTCTGTCTATTGATTATCAGAAAAAAAAAAAAAAAAATCCTGTGATGAGGACTCTGTCAAATATGAAATGTCTTTCTCACAATGACATCCCATTACAAGTGTGCTGTGAATATTCTTAAAATTTCTGCATCTTAAGAGCACTATATTTTACAAAATATTAGCTTTGGCTTCTGAAGTTTAAAAGCAAAGTGGTCTGCAGATTATGAGTAATTTCAGGAGATATTTTTATTTCAAATTGTCTTTCCTCACTTCTATGTAAGGCTTCCTAATTTGGGTTCTTATACTTCCCCCACCATAAAATGTATTAATGACACCATTAGTAATACCTAGCCATGAATCCAATGTCATCTTAAAAAATAATGAAAAATGGTTGATGGTGTAGTTACTCTTCAAATTAATATTTCTTTTCAGTCTTTTATAGGTTTCTTGAGGGTTCATAGTTTTCTGTCCTTTTAAACCAGATCTGGCTGTTAAGTTTGAAGTAATTACCATGCAGTAATAAATTTGTACTCCAATGCCAGGGGCCTAGGAGATCTTTTGTAAAGAGGCATTTTTATAAGATCATACTTTCTGATAAATCGGGGACAAAGGCAGTTGGACCCTGAGTCAAAGTCCAGTTAAACATTTCAGTAATTTTTGAAGTATGCAGCCATATAGTGCAGGCAGCTAGAGGCTGAGCTGACAGCTGAGGTGTCAGTTTAACAGCTGCTTCATTTCACTATCTCTCGGCTCATAAACTTTATTTTTAATGAGCCTGCCTGTAAGACCACTAAAAAATGACCTTCACACAGAGAACTACAAGGACCTAGAGTGGTGACAAAAATAGCTTTCTTGGGCAGCAACATCACAGTGACCATAGCATAGAAAATAAGCAGTATGGTGAGAAAGACATTAAACTAATTAGGAATGAGAATATTCTGTATTTTCATGCAGAAAGATCATTGTGATAGCTGTGCTCTAATTCACTACCTTCAACTTACACTAATCTGAACATCTTCAGTGGCTTTAGTAGTATTGTGCCAGTTTACATCAACTGAGTGAATGGCCTGTGATTTTAAAGTTGTGTTTAGGAGTTGTAAGCTGTCTTACAACAAGAAAATACACCATGTAATGAACAGATACCAAAGAGGCTGTTAATTTTTCCCTGCACATTGCTTACTGATCTTGGAAAAAAATTCTCTTCATTAACTCTAATTTTCACCACTTTTCTTACCTAAACACATTGCAACCTTCTGTTTTGCTATGCTGTTTCTAAGGGCATGCTGCTAGTCTGACTCGAGGCAGTGTGGGCCTGGAGGGGTAGCTAAGGATCAGGGAAAGGAACTTCCATGCTGGAGCTTGAGAGGATGAAAGAAATGGTGATCTTGAAGCTGTGTATGAGTGGTGAGGCCCAAGGGAGAAAGGATACTTGGGCTGGGAAATTGAGCTTTCTGTGTGTGTAATTAAAAAAAAAAAAAAATAAAAAATAGTTCCAAAAGGAGCTGTAGTTTTAAGAGCTAGTAATTCTGAGATACTTTGAACCTCCTGCATCACAACTCTGGCTACTTTTGAAGCAGGTGTAATAACTTTGTCCTGTGACATTGTGGGCATTTGTTAGATCTTTTTAATCACTGTGTCCAAAAGGCAACCAGAATGATTTCCTGAGAGAACAAAGGCCTTGCTACAGCTCCTGCTTATACTGTTAGAGATCTGCAAATTTTTTTCACTGGAACCAGAGCTTTACTTGTTTGAAAGTACAAAAAACAGTCAAAAGTAGGATCATTATGGTTTATTATTTGCATTCCAAAAGCAGCTGACACTAAGACTTTTGTGTGTTTTGTATGTCCCAAAACCAGCCACAACTTGGCCCCTGCCATCTTTAGAATGTGAGTTAAAAGTCTCACAAGAGCATGGAAAAACAAATGGGAGGTGAACATACAGATGAAGCAAAAGGAAGAAAAATAATGCACTACAAAATAATTTGCTGAATAGTTCAACAGCCTTCCTACCAGTGTTCATACAAACATAAGAGCACAGTAGAGTTTTTATGATGACTTATCAAATGCTGTTATTACTGGTATTAAAAGAACATCTTTTTTCTCTCTTAAACCCTGCCTTCCACTTGTGTGATGCCTTTCCCACAGTACATCCCGAGGAACATGTTAGATTTTGGGACCTCAGCTTTATTTACTGTCTTTTATATTGTATGTCTTTGGTCTTGACTAAAGGTACACCAAATATTGTTAATCCTCAAAATCTGGAAATATGTTGTGGTGTAAGGAACAGGTGGATGAGTTACAGCAGAAGTTCTGCTCCTTAGTGTTACTGTGCTGGCTGATGCTCTTTTCCCTTGCTACTGAGACACAATGTGTGAGTAGATGAGACAAATGGCAACATTTCACAAGAAAATTTTCACAGAAAAAATGCAAAAATTAAGTTTATGTTTGCTTTTACTTGTTCCCAAGAAAGCAGTTCGTAATGTTATGTGTACAATATCTGATTCCTGAATTTACTGACATTAATTTCCTTCTGTTCTTGAGCCTTTTTCTTCACTATTATTTTCCTACACAATTATGTTCAAAATCTCCTTCTAAAAGGAATAGAAACTGCACAAAATCATTTCTCCAAGCAAGCTTCTTGCCTGCTGATTATGCATTGCATATTCTGCAATTTTTGTTTTCTGAAGACTAAGGGAGGTATTTCTCCTGAAATACTTGTTAAAAAAATGCAAACAACCAAGCAAACCAATTAATGGTCTTAGTTCTCACTGATTTTTTTCCAAGTATTCATAATACTATTGTGCTACCATGTACTCATGGTATGGAATAGATTCACACCCTGTCCATGATGGGGCAGGCAGGTATTCTCCCAAGTGTTATGTATTTCTAGGGTTTCCTCAAGGCACTTGTGGTCCATAACAATCCCCAGCTGCTCTTAAAGATGACTTGGGGCCATGGAGGAAGAAGCCTGAAGCAGCTACTTTGCCCAGCCCCAGCTGTGTTACCTATATCTAGTTTATCTGAAGGCTGGTTCAGAATGTAACCACAATATGGACCAACAGCATCAGGATGATTGCATTTTTAAAATTGCTTTCATGTGAGCTATTTTGAACCTCTCAAACACTGCTACTTTTACTGTATAGTGTATCCTGAAATGTTATTTTATATAATAAAGGCTTGCATATTGACATAAAGTATCTGGGGAGATCTGGAAGTGCCAAAAAGTATCTTTACACTCTTCCTTCCACATCACCACCCTATTAGCACCGAATCATCAAGGTTAGAAGGGACTTTCTATATTACCTAGTTCAACTGTATGCTACATTAGTAATTTTTCCCTCTATATGTCAGCAATAAGGCAGAGTTAAAAAGCAATTTAAGACACATTTTTGAAGACCGTGACAAAATTTTTGTTGCCAGTTGCACTCATCCCTTCTGGTTAGAGTGAGATCTGTCTTGGGTAATTCTCTTCTATCTAAAACCCTTCCACCACAGGATATTCTATGATTCTATGATAAGTTAGTTTTAAATTCAGAAGAACTTGTGGGTTTGTGCATAAATTCATATGTATATTTAAAAATAGGTTGTTTAACCCATGTCCTCTTTTTTTAGCCTTGTCTGGCCTTGTCCTGCCTTGTCCTGTCTTTGTGATACATTCTGCATCTTCCTGGGATGCTGAGTCAGCTTTGAGAATTAATCAGACCCACAGGTTCAGCTTCTTATCAGGAGGGTACTTCTAGCATATTTGTTTTGGATCACTAGCCCTGAACAGATCTGCTGGGATAGCTACTGCTAAAGTATGCTCTTTTGGCAGATACACAGGAGCTATTCAGAATTTAATTTGCATTTCTTGGAAAAAGCAAACAGGATTGTTCCAAGGTAACACCTTTGTGTTAATGCTACAGAAGAGAGCACTGTAACCAGCTTCCAACTAAACCATCTCTCTTGCACTGACTAGAAAAGGTGGGCTGGCAGAGATGAAAGGTCTACTTTCCTAGAGTAAATTAGGTTATAACAAGTACTGCTTTAACATTTACTCCTTTCAGAGCACATAGTTGTTAATTGAGGGGCAACTGTGGTTGTACAGTTGTTCCTTAGAGGAAGGGCAGTTCCTTGCTGCATCATGTCAACAGATTAAAGCTGCAGTCCAGCCCATGGAGTTCCAAGAAGGAAATGAGTGAAATACAAGAAATTCAGAAGCTTTCAGCATAAAATTGGCAGTTCTCTGATAAAAACGATATTTCTATCATCGTACATGACAATTTTGTTTTATCTTTAACAGGACAATATTTTTTTTACCATTTTTACCATTTTATTTTTTGGCTGTGTTTAGAATTTATCATGCATTTTTCTCAGAAAAGTAGGTTCTGATATTAATTTTGTTCTTTTGGTACAGATTAAAGAACATCTTGCCAAGGGTCAGAGGATGTTGGCTGGTGATGGCATGTCCCAAGTAACCAAGACACTATTGGATTTAACACAGAGGAAAAATTTTTATGCTGGAGACCTTCTAATTTCTGTGGAAATTCTCAGAAATGTTACAGACACATTTAAAAGAGCAAGTTACATCCCTGCCTCTGATGGGGTGCAGGTAAGAGAAAAATGTAATGTTTGAATTGATGGAGTTTGTGTCAGTACACTGCCGAATACTACGTGTCAATTGTTTTGCCCACTGAGGAAACTGAAGTCTTCTGCCTGCCAGACTTAAGCATTCTTCACATAAAACTAAGATCCCAGTGTAAAATAGGAAAAAGACTCAGATACATTTAATAAGAAAAATATCCAAACCAATGCAGCAGGTGAAAAATGTAAAATACTTTCTTTGTAACATTTCAGTATCTTTGTCTTTCAAGGTTTGGTCTGATTGATAGGAAGTGTTTGTATTTTTTGGCACCAAGCATTCCACCACTTTTCTTTGTTCCAGTTCCTTTCAGTTCAAAACTAGTTCATTTCAGTTCAAAATCTATCCACAATGTTATGTAATTCTGGCATTGCTTCTTCATTTCAGATAAATAAATCTCATTAAAAGTGCAGAGGAGTGATGGATAGTGTACTTGATATAAATTTTCTATTTCTCATGTTAGATTAACTCTTCTTGTGCAAGAGGACAAATAAAATGCTGTCAGAGCATTTTAAAACCACTAAAACTACTATAATTATTTCCCCATGAGGGGCTACGCAATTCATTGCATAGTGTTGATTGAAATAAATATTACTTAGGACTTCTAGATCAAGATATTGGTTTCATCTATATCTGAAAATTTTAGACACTTTTTAAAGACTGTAGATTACTGAAAAAGAATACTAAGAAGGTAGTGTACAATATTTATGAGAAAAAGAGCTTAATGATCACTCATAAATTACTAATGAAGTTATTAAGGCCAGTCATGCATATGTATTTGTGTAAAGGTAAGCATAAATTATAAATACACTTTGGAATAGATGCATGCAGATGAAGGGAGAGATCTTGAAAAAGACATTGTTTCACAATTTAATTTTCAAGGCTTCCTATTATATTTTCACTTTTCTAGTTTTTCTATGCACAAAGAACAATTAACTTACACAATAAAACTAACATTTCCTATGTTGGCCTGCAGCCAGCTGAAAATAATATATTTTTTTTTAAACAATGTTTTTCAAAAGGTATGTTTGCTAAACAATCCTATTTTTTTATGAAATGAGAGTCAGTATCTTTTCCCGATTTCATGAAGTTTTACTATTAAGCAGGATATTATTCACTGAAAATTGCTCATGCAATCAGCAATCTGATAGCCCAGTGTGATTTCTTCATGGTTCACAGGCATTACTACATCTTTGTTAGAACCAGTCTTGAACCAAACTGCTTGGTACAAGTGATTTTGTCCATGGGCCAAGCAGGTCAGGTCATTTGCAGTTTACATACATTAGAGAGAATTGGATTCTTTTCCCACTGATGACAGTGCCGAAAGTTCTGTTTAATTCTGCAATGTAGAGATTTTTCCAAAATTCATAATAGTATTCTGGAAGAACTTGACAAAATTATTAAATATTATTTTAATAATTTTAATTAATAATTTATAAATGAAGACATGAAAAAAAAAGAATGGTAAGCCACATTCTGAAGGAAATAAGGAAGGGTTTCTCAAACCAAAGAAAAATAACTATATTTCAGTATTTGTATGCCTAAATACAAACAGTTCTTAAATCCCAGTTAAAAAAAGGCAGTCAAACTCCAAGTCAGAAAAAACACAAGTAAAACAAACAAACAAACAATCAAATTGCAAGCTAAGGTAAAATTAAAAAAAAACAGTGCACAATATTCAGGAAAGTTAATTCTCAATAAAGCTCAGTGTCCTGCCTAGGGGATATATTAAGCAAGGTCCCTTTGACTGGCCTCTGACAATATAAAATGAAATCCTGGCCAGTAATACAAGTTTAAAATTTACTGCCAGTTCCTGAGATTCATGGATTTCCCCATATGTAAACATATGTCATATTCTGCCATACTCTGGAGTGTTGTAGTTATTTTCACTATGAAAGATTTTCATGTTTGCTAGTCCATCATCAAAGTAAGTGACAGAAAGGTAAAAATGAAAATTGCATGGAAATTTTTCTTTATGGAGCAGCTCTGTGTGGTGTTCTAATTGCATTCAATTTTTTGAACGAAATAAAGAACAGAATTTCTTAGTTGATGGATTTTGTTTTTAAAGAAACTATCAGAAAAGCATGAGTGTGGTTTAAAATCCCTGAAAGTCATAGTTTATCATTTTGAGTGATGTCAGAAAAGTAGGTTATGACAAATTATGGGCAACAGTATTTTTTAAGATCCATACAAAAACAAGACTTGAATTATGACTGAGAAAGAAGAAGTATATATGTCTAAATATATTTTTTTTCTTGTACATTCCATCCATCAGGATAGTCCTTCTAATGTCTGTAATCTCTGGTTTATATCCAGTACTAATATTCATGAATAGTGCAAAAGTTGTGATTCATGAACTTCGTAACAAAATGAATGAACAGAAAATTGAGATCAAATTTGAAATTTTCCTACTATTTATCCAAAATGAAGGTGCCACTGCCTGATGTGCTGCATAGAAAATGCCACTTTTTTAGGCAGACAATACCAAGAGCAAAATAAAGTTTTTAAGGCATGCATATCTAGTGCCAAGTTATTTATTACACAGCTCTTTTTACTTTTGCATCTTTTAACCTTTTTTTTTTTTTTTTGCAATAGTATTTATGTATACTTGCACATACAATGTCAGGAACAGAAATAACCGTGTATGACACAGTTAAACAAGAAGCTGTCCTGCTTCACTGATTGAAAATATCAGCACAGTAGCAGAAATTATTGCAATACAAGAGTCATTCAATTCTTCTGCAAGCAAGGTTTTTCTTTTAATATGGGAATTCTTTAAAATACCCTCTGTAGGTACATTGAGGCTATGAGGTGGACACTGTACGTATGTGAGAATGATTCTACCAGGAAGATAATACAAATTTTAAATAAGCAAAATGTAAGCAACATTTTGGAACATTATCCAGAAGGGGTCTAAAAGTGTTTGAACTTCCTTCTAAGGACAGGCTGGTAAGAAAGTAACCAAGTTTCAGGACAGAATGGCAAAGTGAGTTGTACAATCCCCTGATGCAGCAACCAACAGGAGAAAAGGTTTCTCCCCAAAGAAGTTAGAGCAATATAATCCCTTTTATATTGGCCACAGGGACCATTGCTGCATGTCAGGGTTTAACAGGGTTGTCCAATCCTTTTCCCCTCCACCTTCCCCCTCCCACACTCATATTCCCTTTGCTGAAGTCCAAAAGTGGAGGTGACTTAAGGCTATCCATTAATTCTTCCTAGGGAGGAATTCTTCTCTAGCTGTATAAAAGGATTTATGACAGCTTTATGCCTGCAGAGAGGGTCAAAGAATTTGGACTGGAACAGAGAACTGCAGCCATTGTATTACAGAAGAAAAAAACTGAAAGGAAGGAAATTAAATTAGGAAAATGTAATTGTCCATTCCCAGCTGTAACTGGCATGATCATCAAAAAAGCTTGGGCATAAATAAAGGACTTCAAAATTTGGTTCTGGCTGTCCCAACATTTTGTATTGAAGTGACCACTTCAATAATATGTTATGAAAGAAAGAATCTTGATTCTACAGAGAGGTCCAGTGTTTACTGCAGTAATACCCTCAGATCACATCCATAATGCTTCTAAAATTTAGCCTTCACACCTGTCAATCATTTTACTAAAGGACAATGTTGTTTCTTTCAGGATCAATGCAATAAAAAAGACAGTAGTCAAAGTAGGACAAAGAATTTTAACTCTTCTTCCCCTGTTACATTTTTGAAGTGCACCTCATATCTATTCATTATTGAACCTTCAAATCTATTTGATCATCTCTGTTTAATTCACAAAGCACTGGTATTGCTTTGAAAAATCACTTTGACTGAAAAACCTACACACATCTCACCCTCCACTGCTACCATAAATATGGCACCAACCAGGGACAGAAATAGAGAAAAAAAGATCTCAAGCCGAAAGATATTTTTGTTACTAAGTTCATATACATAATTTATACTTTATTGGCAAGTGCAAAAATATATATCAAATAAGTTATTGCTCATCTTTTGTTTGTGCTTGAGTCTAGGATTATTTATAAGCTTTTTCATATATGCTCCTGTCAATTATTGGTAATTTTAATGCTTTTTGTAACTAAAATAAACAAAATTTAACTAAAGCCCAACATTGTTAGCAAATCCATGTAATATATCATCTGCAAGAAACATTTTAAATTCCTGAGTGTTTTTCATGCAATCTAGGCAACTCTCTCATAGATCTCACTACACAGACATGGATACTGTTTCAATTAAGGCTTCAACTGCAGGGGAATCAGTGTCTGCAATGTAATGCAAAACTACCTTCAAAAAACTCTCTAGTATGATAATGATCCCACACTGAGTTCCCTGCTGCTGCAGCTAGACTGTTATTGATGCCTTAATAAAGTAAATTTAAAATTTCTGTTCACTGCATTTCTACAGTATTGCACTGGAAGAGTTGAGAACTATCATGTTCAGAAAACTGTTTCCTCAGGCAAAATCTCCATAAGGATGACTCTACCTAGAAGAAGTCTTTGCCAAAACTACAATGTCCTACAGTAAATGTGATTATAGTGCCATGAAACTGCTTTGACCAGTGTAGTTTATTTTACCTGGAGGGCTAGTGAAGATGTACATTTTTCCTAGCTGAAGTTGCATTTAAAGAATTGTTTTTTGCTGGTTAAACTGGCATATCTTTGAAACAAATACCAAGTGTAACTCCTTGCATTGTGCTTTATTTTGCTACTGAATGCCTGGAAAAGATTAAATATATTCCAGGTATAGAAGCAGTATGTAACTATATCTACTCTTGCTCTCTTCAACTTGGCTGGAAATTTTTCTTCAGTATCATTGCATATTAGATCAAACCATGGGAACATTTTTCTTTTATGTTCTATCATTAATTCCCATCTTGTCCTAATGCTTACTTGTAATTTTTACAGGAGCTTGCTGAGCCATTTTGTTTCTTTTCATGAAGTTTTTTGTGTTACTGAAGCCTGTGGATATTTTGCTACTAACCTCAGTGAGAGAAGAGAAATGAACAGGATTATTTTATCCAACTTCTGTAAAGTGTCAGTCTAGAGTAAATTTGATCAAGTTAAAGAAATTTTTTATCCATGTGAATTTTATAGTTAGCATAATTAACTTTCTAACAATTAGGCAAAAATAGGTCCTCTTGCTTGTCAAGTGCTCAGCGTTGGGACTAGGTTAGACTGGAAAAATGTTATGCAAAAAACCCAGTTTTCACGAGTTTTCTTTAATTTTGCAGCCTAAAACATTTTACTTACATAGTTGTGGATCACTAAAAGTGTCAGTGATATCTCAGTTATGAAATTAATGTCTTTTAAAGTATACCCAGCATACAATAAGGTTGGAAGTTTTTTCTGCTCTAATTTCAGTCACTGTACTGTTCAGTCCTTTGTACTTTCATTAATAATGAGTTACAGTTGCTTCTTACTTAAAACTTATTAAAATCCTTTTTGTACCCCAAAATGGCTAAAAGTAAGTGCAAGTGAGGTAATGACCATTAATCTGAGTTTCAGCAGGATCACGTGATTGGTATTCCAGTCAAAGATTTTCAGAGGCTGTGGGGAACTTAATTGTGCTCTTTAGCCAAGGTTACTGGAAACTACATATATCTTTTATGAAGGAACAGATAAATTATAATTGGCAGGCCATAGTCAAAATTGACATTCTGTACAAAATGTGATACATTTTGTAATGTGATACATGTGATGAGAACTGCGCAAATTCTTAGCTTTTAAGGGTGAAGGAGTTGGGAATACAAATTGCTAGAGAGGGCGGACAAAATTAGAAAGGAAATTGCTCCACAAACATTCAGAGAAATGTGATTTTTTAAATGCATGATTTGTATCTAACTGTCCTGCCTTTTTTTTGTCCTTATACTAAAATGAATAGGAGAATCAGAAGAAGAAATTAACAGCTTTAGGTCAAAGAAACAGAAACTACTTATTCCTTTTATGTTGAAATTTCTAAAAGGATAGAGGCAAGTGTGAAATATAAAAGTAAGAAGCATCTGATTTTAAACAGTATTGTCCAATGAAGTTCCATTGAATGCCTTATGTATGGTTATTTTCACGTTTTGAATAGAAACTAAAGACCCTGAGACTGGTGCTTTCTTATATGTACTTTGGTTTTTTTGCAAAATATACAGTTGTCTAGGTTCTGGAACGAGAGCAATTTACAAATAGAACGCCATCACACTTAGAAGTTCAGCAAGTTTAAAAGGGTTCTGGTTTTATACAAAGTGGTACTGAGGAACCTAATTATATAGCCAGAAATCAAAAATTTGCCATAAAATATGTGCCCCCTTATCAGTATAATGTATTATTTTGCTACATCATGTCTTCCACTGACAGAAAATATGCTATATACAGAACTGCATCTGTAATGGAGAAAGGAAGGCTTTTGTAACATCAGATTGAGGTTGTGGTGGTTTATATCTTTGAAATTATTTTACTTAGTCTTTTATTTATTGATTTATTGATTTTTTCAGAACTTCTTTCAAATCATTAGTAATCTCTTAGATGAAGAAAACAAAGAGAAGTGGGAAGATGCGCAACAGGTAAGACTTGATGAAGTTTAATATATGGTTTCAAAAATCAGGTTAAAGATGCACCCTCGTGTAACTGAAAGGAAATCCTTTCAACTATTTTGGGAAAAAAATGATCCCTTCAAAATGGAGCAATTCCAGGACCCACTGGCTAATTCCTTATATTAGAAGAATATTATATTTCTTATATTCCTTGGAATTATATTTAGAATGTAAGTTGCTTCTCTTGATAAACAAATTTTCATTAACATTCCATAGGATTATTCACTAGATCTTTGCTTTGAACATTGCAATGAAGTACATACAAAAGCTGAAAAATGCTGCTAACAGCTAGATGCAATGCTGCTTTTGTTAAACACAGCACATCAGACCTCACCTGAAGACCTCATACAACACCACCAAACTTACAAAAATGCAATTAAACCTTTCATAGAAGGTTGTATTTAGGAGAACGGTTGTGATCCTCTGGATTGACAAATTTCTGGACTAAGATATAATGGTAACACTTTATAAAATAGGAAAGTCTAGAAAAAATCATGAAGGTATGATAAAAGAGTTTAAAATTAAAATAACCTCCTTTTTTTTGTTTGGATATGAGAATTTCCCACATGCTTATACCAAAAAATTACTGGGCAATGTTAATATTTGTGTTCATGAACATGCACGTAATACTGTCAAATTTATTCAGATACAAGTAACAGTGACAATGGGGATGAACATAATTATGTAAAGAGGAAAAATTGTGGAGGTGCTCAAAGGCAGGGAAACATTGCTTTATGAAGAATGGTTAAACAAAGCAAGATATGTCAGTAAGGAAAGCAGTCAAGTACACTTATTTTCAATAGAAAAAACTGCTAAAGGCTGGGCAAGACTTTCCAAGCAAGTATCACTGCCCCTTTATACTCTTCCTTAGACATCAGCTTTTTGCTGCTGTCAAAGGGAAGGAAACAGCGTACACAGATCTTTGGTCTGCTCTTTTGCAGTCATTGTGACTGTGTTAAATAGATACTTGAAATCTCTTCACTTTTTGTGTGGTTCTTAATAAACCACAAGGTGTTTAAAGATCTTTGAAGCTAATTACCCTCATGTCTGTAAGTTCTTGTTTATGATATCACTAAGAAAGGGAAGATCAGGACTTTTCACTACTAATTCAAACCTTGCTGTAGACATATGATGCTGCAGCTGACCCAATACAATTCAGCTGGGAATCATATTTTTTCTTTTGCTGTTTTTCTGTTCCTCTTTCTAACAGCCAGATACAAAAATAGACAAAGTGTGTCATTTTCTTTAGTGGTGATGGATAGAAGCAGCAAAATCAAAACATGTAGGCAGTTTCCATAAACAACACCAAGATAAGGAAGCTGATATTAAGCAATTATTTTAGCCCCACAAATGAACAGACATGTTACCACTCCTATATTACCAAGCTTGTCTTCTACCTCCATCTTACTGTTTGCCCATTCCATGTCTGCCATCTGGCCCTGGAGATTTGGAGATGAAGAGGACTTAAGAGGAAATTCTGAGAATGTGGAGACAAGGAGGCAACCATAAATCTGCAGTTCCCTCTTTTCATTGCTTCTGGTAGAAGGAGCTGTGCTGAAAAACAGAGAGGGAACAAGTTGTTTCTACTTCTCCATAGCTCCTTCTCTCTGCCTGGTAAATCATTATCCTAGGTACAGGAGAAACTGACCTAGGTACAGCAGAAACCAAAAAAAAAAACCCACCAAGATGAGCTGAACACAGGAGTAGTGGGGTAATAGGTTCCTGGTGACAAAGCTAGGGGATTCACTAAATCTTAGACCACTGAGATATGACCCCCCCCC
>VXAC01002474.1:0-86911 GCA_013399225.1 Rhipidura dahli | reverse complement strand
GGGGCTTTGAGAAACCTGGTCTACTGAAAGTTATCTCTGACCATGGCAGGGGAACTGCAATAGGATAATTTTTAGGATCCCTTCCAACCCCAACTCTTCTATGACTTTATGATCCTAAATCCTTTGAGGCTTGATTCTCAGTCTGGGTTTGAAATCAGGAAGCAGGAAGCAAACCCCTGCACAAATTTACTTCTATCAAGATGACATGTGCTTTAGGACCGATAGGAAAATGCATATCTTGTATAAACTTATTCAAGCAAAAGACATCTGATTTAGCTTGACTATTTAGTCAGATGAATGTCATTCATAGCAAGTCAGCAGTAAGAAAAAAGTATCTTTGATCATGGGTCTTTCTTTAGGAGTAGAAAAGGTGCAGCTAGGTTAACTTAGGGTGACTGAAAAGCCCAGTACAGTATACAGATGAAACTTGCAAATATTTTAGTATCTCCCTTATTCCCTGTAGCTTTTGTGTGGGTTCTCATATCACTGTTTTGAATGCCACTGGAAAGCTGCTAGAGAAGTTAGATAGTGAAACTTTATCTATTTGCATACATACATATCAGTATTACTTCCTATCAGGCTTACCTCTTCTGAAATGCATTTGTAGCCATATGGTTTCTTGGCTTTATTTATGCTACATTAAGAGCAAAGCAAGTTTGAAGGTGTACAATGCATTGTAGCCTACACTCCCCCCCACCCCCAGCCAAAAATGAGCAGCAAACAAGTTTTTGAGCATATTAGCCTGCAGCTTAACATAACACAGTCTTTGAACTGCATGAGTTGCATTGCTTGAGCTAATATGAATGAAAAATTATACCTTTTAGCATGCTGAAACAAGATCTCTGAGGAAGCAGGAACAGAGTTCAAAATTAAAGGATAAACTTACGCTGCAGATTGATTTTTCTGCCCAATAAAATAATCAGGCCAAATCCTGAAGGTGTGTGAATGTTATCATAGCTGTTGTATAGGTGTGGTGCAAAAGCTACTTGTTCTTTGCTCTGCCCGGTGAGATTTCTAGTCCTGAACTTAAACAATATCCTTAGACAATCAGTGAAGTGTGGCACACTTTGTAATGCTGCAGTGTGGAAAACTATGGAAAACTGTTGTTCTGTAGCTGGCATGCACAGGATCACCATGGGCGGATGGGACTTCAGTCAGACACTCCCTGTCCAGCCAAGTCCAGCTCTCTGTTACACAGAGCCAAACTGCTGCATTGTCTCAGGGCTGCATCTGAGCCTACCTGAAGTGATGTTGATCAGGGAGATAATAGACCTTCCATCCTGTGCCCACCAGCAGGTTCACACTTCCCTACCAGCACGGCCCTGGCATCCGATTTTCAGGGAGTCTGTTGACTCAGTCCTCTCAGAGAATCGATGCTGAGCACCTACTGATCCTTTTCACTTCTCAGGAATTCAAAGACTTTCATTACCAGTGGGAATTACAAAACAGTTGGCAAGCCCTGAAAGAGGAAACACTGAATGCAATATATTTCTCTGTCACACCTCTGCTAAGAGCTGCACATAATGTCAAGCCCATACCGGTTTAGTGTACAATTGGTGACTCAAAACCACAGCTAGTTTTCAGAAAACCTCCGCTACAGATTTGTCAGCTCTGTGCTCACTCATGGCACTCAGAAATTATCATCCACAATACAGACGGTTCCACTTGACATTTTGTCTCAAAGAAGGAAAAACTTGTCTTTATTAGACACTTCAAAGCTGTGACTCCTTGAGGTTGTTTCCCATTATATCTAGAATAATGTGGGTGAAAAAAGAGATGATGAAAGCTTCTTTTCTATTATGACCAATCTGTTCTACAGGCCTCATTAGGCCGTGGGTATACTGCTCCTCAATAAAACATCAAGTTGAAATGTTTAAAATAATTTCTAACTGTAGACCATTACTCTATAACTGTGCAGACAAGATTGTTTTGTATTCTTGGCTTTCTCTTCCCCCATCCAGACTCCACCTTGACCCTATGTCAAGAATGACAGGACATTTCCACACAGAAATTAAGGACTCAGAGACACTTTTAACAACTTTTTAATGCAAGATCTTCTTTTTTTTTGTTTTGTTTTTTTGTTTTTTTGTTGTAAAGAATTATAATAGTACTGTTCATTACTGTTCAATTTCCCTATCCCTTGGAACTCTGAAACAACAGACAGAAAGCCTGCCTAATCTCCTGAAAATCTGGAGAGAACCAACACCTCATGGGCAGTTTGGAGATTGTTAAATGATCCCCTACAATGTTTAGCAGAATAATAATTAAAATAATAACTCTTCCCTTCTTCTTCAGCTTCAGAAATGGCCTCAAAAGCAATAAGCAGTAAGCATTAATCCTTAAATTATTCTCTCAATAAAGCCAAAAGTGTAAATATTGCTCTCTCCTATATTACCAGCCTGACTCCACCTATTGCTTTTTCTCTCTGGTCCTCATCCAGTGAGGAAATAATCCAGAGGACTGGGCTGTTGAGAGAACCAACTCACTGAGGATGTGATTTAGGTTTGCAGATTAGGAGCACCGATACCTCCAGAAATCTTGAAGATTTTTTTCTCTGTACATTTTCAAATGACTATACTTAGCTTTTTGCCCACTTTCCAATTTTCTCTTCAGCACACCCTGCCAACTTGGAGGCTGGATTACTTTATTTTGTAGCTGTAGCAGATCTGAAAGTTCTGCCCAGTTCCTGTAGACAGGAATAATCATTGGGTAGCTCAGTGCCATTTCTGATCTGTACTCTTTCATTACAAGTTCCTCAAGACTTCATGCCTCTCAGTGCTCCTACAGAGGATACTTGATATTCCTAAGGAGCCTCTTTCCCTACACTAGGCATAGGACTGAGCTGTGCACTTGAAGGGAAGGGATGCCTTATGGCATAACTTCTAAATGGTACTGGGCCCAGCAGAACTGGGGCACCCCCAAAGCTCTTTGGAAAAACAGAATGATTTTGAGTCTTCTGGAGTGTAAAACTTGTAAATGAGGAAGCTGAAATCTGCTAAGATTGAACTAATCCAAAGTCAGAAAGATCATGTTTGATTTACTTAGAAAGACATATATACTTTAAGTCTTTCTGTACTAATTTGTCTTCATTAATCTTCAGGAGTATGCCATGACAGTGAGTTTTTCTCTTTCTTGTGGTATAAATGTGCAGGAATGTAGAACAGGCTGAAATACATTCAACAATTAAAGTACAGCTCTTAGAGACACTTCATGCATATGGTTAACTGATTGCAATGAACTCTCTTTTGAATACATGTACATTTTTGTAAAAATCAGATACAGATTTGTAAGATTATGATCTAATTTATCTACTGTAGTATAAACACTGTCACTAATTCAGCAAATCTCCTTTATGTAGCTTCACCAGACTGCAACGTGACAGAATCTGGCCTGCTTGTTAAAAGAACCAAGAGCGTTAGAAATCTCTGAGATGGAGTTAGTTGCTAGAAGAACTGTTTATGCCTTATAGGATACTCTGCGTGCAGGTGATCCTGCTCATATTTTCTCCTTTGATGTGATGTTATCAACGTCTTAATTTGCAGTTTAGGGGAAAGATGAGTGCTCACAGATCAAACCCCTCAGATTTCCAGAAGCAGACAGTCAGAACTGGAAGGTCAAACATTAAGCGAAACAGTCAACATTCATAAGTACAGGGAGTCCACACACACCAGACATCCCAGTTCTGAAATATCTTTTTCCTGTTTAGATTGCATAGAAATACAACTCAGTGCAAATTAGCACTTTTTTTTAGATAAGATAACCCTCCTTTGAGAGCAGAGATGCTGTGTCAAGAGTTAGATGATCAGAGTTCAAATATTCTTCCCTAAAATTACCATGGATTTCAATCTTCCAATCCTGTTGCAGTGTATAGATATTTAATTAGCCTTTGCTTGCTCTGCTGAAGATGAAATGCTGCTCAGAAAGAAGCTAGCTTTGCCCTCAGTTGAGGTTTAGGTCATTTTTTGGTACATCCCTGAGCGCTGTCACTGCCCAGGTCCATGGGTCTCATCGTTGTCCGGGGCTCTGTTGTGGCTCATTCCTACAGCACAGCACCACTTCAAATCCTGATCTCACAACCATTAGTTAGAGCTATAGAGCAGAGCCTGAAGAAGTCCCATGCAGGCTGGGAGGTGTTACACATAGAGATGTAAAAGAGCAGTAGCTCGAAGAAACCTGCATTTGTCCTGTCATGTGGGAAGCAACTGTGAGATAGAGCCTAGACCAAAGGCCCATCACAAAGTCATGATACTGGGGAATTTCATGAACTCCAAGAAATTAAATATCTCCTTCTCATGTACCTCTCCTTTTCAGCCAAATGCTTTGATTCAATATGTCTAGGAAACTTGTCTCAGAAATAACCTAACAAAAACTTTGCTTCTTGTTCTGCTGCTTCATTAAAGTAGCAGCTATCCATCTCAGAAGTCTTGAACTTGTGTGGCTGTTTAGTCCCCACCCTTATTCTCTAACTGCAAAGCCTGTAGCAAAGTTTCAGATGTAGAGTGGGGTACATTGTTCAGTTGAAGGGCTTTGTCACCCATTTGACCAAACAGCTTTTCCAGTAACTGGTTTCACTTGGATAGTAGAAGCTAAAATAAAAGGTTGCATTTATAGCTCATTGCATCACCAACCACAGCAACAGCCCCATTTACAGCCACCTAGCTCGGGGAGAGCTGCAGTCCCAAATGTAAATCAGTTAAATGAGAAGGGCTGGCATCTAATGGTAGATAAAATTATTTGACATTGACAAGGTCACAATTGCCTGTCTGTTTTTAAAAGATACTGCTATCAAATTTAAAAGATCTAAAAGGTCAAGTGTACCATTTTAGGAAATACAAGGTTAAGGGAAGAACCAGAGTAGGGGATTTAGCTGCATGCTCCTTAGGTAATGATATTCATAGATTATTCTTCCATTAACTCACAGAACGGGTGAGAAATGACAGTACTTGTTTGGTTTTTTTCTTACAGCTGGCTTTCTCTACTGCATAGACTCCACAAGCTATAATCCAGATTCAAGTAGAGAAACTTGTCATGCTTCTGGTGGGACCAGAATTTTATAGACCCAGTAACCTCCTGGTTACTGGGAAAAAAGTTTAGAGATTTCTCACTGGGGATGCGTCAGCTGTGGAAATCTTTTTCCCTTGACACTTTGTAGTTTGGTTTGAACCATCATTCAATGACAATACCAATTTCATATTTCAAGTGCAAAACTCAGCTGGTCTCTTACCAGGGAATAAAAGCAGTTGCAAAAACCGAGAGCCACCAAGTCAGACTGGAGTGCTTGTTACAAGTAGGGAACCAGAAAATTATTCCCTTACATATTCCCCTTTTCAGTGTGGCATGGGAAGCTGAAAACCTGTCTGTAGATGAATTTTCTTTGAAATTGATAAAAATTTAAGATGCTTTTCATTGAGTCTCACACAGCATCGTTTCCAACACAGGATTTTATCTGTGATCTGTTCTTTTCCTTCATTGATATGAAGAGTTAATATCGTCCACGCAGTTCACATTTGCTCTGTTCTGGGAAAAGTTTGAGCCATGAACAAGGAAACAGTGTAGCTGTCCCTGTGGTTGAATTAGGCCATGGGGGAAAAAAGTTGTTCCCTTTTCAGACATGTCCCTTGTGTCAGGGACAGTCTGATCAGCTAATTTACAATCCCATCCTCTGCAACATGACTTCAACATTTTTATTTTGAGCTTGCTAGCATTTTCTGCATCTGGCTGGCTGGGTCTCTGCTGAGAGGCTGGTGGCTGAAGGTGGAGACTGCTGGACTGCCTCAGCACTGTCCATTGGGGTTAGGCTGCTGGGCAGTCAGACAGCTTCTAGCAAACCTGTGAGCCCAATCTAGTTTCAGTGGTACCTTGAGTCCATTCCCACCAGTGAGGGACACCAGGCCTTTATAAAATGATAGATGTTCTCACAACAGTGCTAATCACAGAGCCTGCACTGATTTGTTAGAGATGCATTTTGTGCTCCCAGTTGAGTGGGAACAAGTTGTCAGAGCACAGTAAGCAAAATAATCACCAGGACACAGTTTAGACACTTTAAAAAGACCCTGTTCCAAAGGATGTGGCCCTTCTTTTTCGCTAACATCCTTCAACTGAAACGACTACATAAAATATAATATTAAAAAAATCATGTGAGAACAGGCAAAAAGAAAACTATTTTTAAAAAAATCTACACACAAACCAGAAAGTAAACAGTTTTACTGATAAAGGAGAAAAGTATGTGAATTCTGCAGTGTTACACAATTGCCATTGATTTTACATGATAAGTTTTCTGGTACTTTGCTGATGGTCATCTACAGAAAATCCTGCGACAAAGAGTTGTAGATGTATCTCTCAGTGAAGAAGTTGCTTTGTCCTGAAGTCTTGCATTGTTTCTCTGCAACGCTTCAGACTGTGAAATTACCAAACCTGTAGATATCTCTAGTCCCATAAAGTGGGCACAGCTTCTGTTAGGAACATTGCCCTGAACTAGGAATGTCTCAGCATAAAGTACAATAAGGGCTTGTGACAGCAGCTCTTTGCATTTTCTCCAAAAAATCCTGAAACTCCTTTACATAACAAACATTTCAGTTTCACATAGGCAAAGCAATCTGCTGTGTATTGGCTTCTATTTTTCGATAACAATAACCAAAAGAGCTGCATGAGGCAAAAGAAGGAATTGTTCTGGCTTTGTCCTGTTCTAAACAGATACAAAAAACATCACCATGAAAATCATCCCTCAGTGGCTGATAAAAATAGAACTGCAATTTATGCTCCCAAATACTACCTTTATCTTAAGGCTCTTAAGGAGCATTTTCAATAATAATGGCTGATTTAGATGGATTCCCAGGGTGCTGGATCATTGCCAACAGCATTAATGGTTTAAGGCTCCCTGAATTTTGATTGATTGCTGTAATCTGCAGAAACTATTTCAGGACATAGATTTATTGTTATTAAGCCTATAAAATGGTGTCAGGGTCAAAGCAAGTTGATGATTTGTGTTGTGATGCAAACATCGCACAGGAGAAGATGAAATCTTTTAATAAACGTGAAATTTGTGAGAGAACAATGTTTCATCTTCTTTGAAGAGTCTGTGGCCAACCAATACAGATTGCAGCAGCAGGGAGAGTGTATTTAGGGTAAGGTTGCACTGCAAAAATTAACCTTCAACAGCATGCTGATTCCATTGAGTGCTGTTCCACACAGTGATTGAGATATTTTGCTTGTTTTACAAAGTTACAATGTGCTCACCTCCCCTTCCTCATTCTCTGTCTACATAATCTGATATGATATTCTTGATCTCACTAAATATTGTGGTCCTAATTCTGTCTAATATCATGCAAAATTTGAAAGATGGTGACATTTTTCCCCTGTAGGACTCACAGCTAAATAAAAGTGAGACCAAACTTTACTCTAACACCTCCAGAAAATAATGGGAAAGGCCATAATTGAATCTAGTGATCACTGGGTTTTTCCTATTTGAATGGGTGCTCCCAAGCAGAATCAGAGCAGAGGATTTCTTGTAAAAAGGAGGAACAGGGCTATAATAAAGGAACTCTCAGCACTTCATGATGTAAAATTATTCTTGTTTGTTTTTCCCCTCAGGACTGGATTACAGAAAAATTTGCCAGATCCAGTACCAGTAGAGGAGCCAAGAAGAATGAGAGAAACACATACTCTCAAAAACGAGGTGCCACATGGTTGTTTTGACTTACTCCAGCCTGCACATTGATGGGTTTATAGGTTCTTTATGCAGCTGAATAACTTCAGGAAAAAGTTTATTTTCTGCAGTTGACAGGATAACTATTGAAACACTCAGAAGTGCACAAAATCTGATAATTCATTTATTCTGGTGGTTCTGATCAGCTAATGACTTGGATGAGAGATCACCAGTAAGCTTCAAAAATCATGATGCTTATTTCAGGCTGGCACTGTTTAACTTCATTTTTGTCCAATTGTGTATAAAACCATTGTCATCTCACTAGCAACTTACTATATAATTGTTGTGAACACAATCCACTATCATCAACATGATGCAAAACCAGAATTAAAAAGCCATCTTTATCCCTGTAAGTTTACAGAAGTAATTTAAAAAGCAGAAAAACCTAAACAAATAGGATTCAGGAAAAAAAAAAGTAAAGTGCTTTGTCTTTTTAGTTCCACAGCAGATTGTGGCGTTTTGTAAATATTTGTAACTTCCATGTTTTCTGTCATTATACAGTGTTCCCTGGAGTTGAGGCAGGGTATTGGAGGAGAGGGAGAGAAGAGGAATAGACAGGGCAAAGTGCACAAAGGCTGCTACAACAGGATGTAGGTGAGACCAAACGCCAGCACCTGCACAGCATATAAGCAACAATCTAAACCAGAAGCAGTCCCAGCACAGAGAGTTTAATAAATGGTCACATTAGAAGGCTACAAAGACTCTCCTACTCCTGGAAATGTAGCTGCTGGGTAAGAAGCCCTGGAAGATTAAACAGTGTTTGATAATGAGGATCACAGATGAGGAGTGGAGAGAGGAAAGGAAGGGTACTCATGTGTGAGTGGGACTAAGAGGAACTTTTTGCACTGTTGCTGTGGTTGAGGAGTAACAAGAAATGTAAACCTGTTGAAAATGGCCATAAGTACTCTCAACCCCTGTTCACTAAAAATGTTACACAAAACTGACAGTTGCACGAGCACATAATTTTTTTAATGATAAAATTCTTCCAAAACAAAATTTTCCCCAGTTTTTGTGGTTAGTCTAATATCTATAGCATCATCTATAGGAATCTGTTAAAAATGTGTCTTTTATGCCTCAAAAAAGTCAATTTAAACCGCTTCATCCAAAGGCAATGAAGAGTTTATTTGGGCCAAGCCCTATTTACAAGGTCCTGAATTCCTCCAATATTCTGTAATATTGCTGGAGTCAGGCTGGAGCCCCTACCAGGACAGTGCTCAGGAGTACATGAAGATGACAAGCAGTTTGTCTATAACAGTTCAGTTCTGGCATCTTTAGCCACTTTTGGGAATGAAGTCCATAAAAAATTCAGTGGAATGGAGAAGTAACACTACTGGGGCTCTCTTTACTGAGAATGTCCCCAGAAAATGCCGTCAATCCTAACACCACTGTTGAAAATGCGTGGACAGGATGTGCTAGGAGTCTGGGGTTGAAGAGCTGAGGGAGCAGCTCTGACTCCTTTCACAGAGAGTCTGAGCAAGAATTTGGATAAGCTTCCTCAGTGACAGCAAGCAGTATGTCCACATTTTTCTTCAGAATAAGAAAAAACTTAATTACCCCAAATAGATATTTATGCAAAATAGTTCTCTAATTAGGCTTAATTAGAAGGAATAAACACTCTGGGTCAAAACAAAAGAGTGGACAATATAAGCAGTTAGTCGTTTTGGCCTTTTCCCATATTCTTCAGAATTTCTGATTGTCTCTTTTTGTTTCTCCATGTGCTCAAGTTTCCTGGTGCTCTTTGGTGGATTTTGGGGACAATGTAAGGAAAGGCCTTAGAACCTATTTGTATGTTTGGACTTGATGACCTTAGTAGTCTGTTCCAACCTTTATGATTCCATGATTCTCTGTATTGGCTGGAAGACAACTGAGAAATTGTTCATTTAAAGTTGCGTCCTGTGTCAGGCAGTCTTTCCAAAAGCGAGATGTCAGTTTTGGGGCTCTACTACAGACTGAGGGTTTGGATGCAGCAATGCTCAGAGGCTGAGGACACTTGCATAGACACAACAGTGGCTGAGGGACTTGGGACACAGACATCCATCAAAACACGTGAAAACGCATGAGGTCAGTTTGGGAGTTGTACCTAATCAGCTCACAGGATGGGTATAGTCACTGATCAGCCAGGTGGACAAGCTCAATCTGAAAATTGCTTGTAGACCAAGATGAAACTGCTAAGTAGGGAGAAGCTGATCCAGTGTATCACTAACCTGAGTCTGAGGCTGTGCTGGCTTTTAATGGGCTCTTTCACATGTTGTTTTCAACAGTAAAAAGAAAAGGAGCAGAGGACTGGAGACAAGTGTGAAAAGCATAGAAAATAATCCAATGGAATTAGAGTGTAGAAAGGTAAACAAATTGATAAAGCAATTTTTCTGTAAAATTATTTTTAAATAATTACTACTTCTTCAAACGGTAGAGTGTGAACACTATAAAAGTTTTTGGAGGTCTAAGCTTGACTTTTGGCCTGGTTTTCTAAAGTCAGAAAGATTATGTTGTTGGTCTGCTGTCTCTTTGGTATGTTTTGAGTAGACTGGTTGATTTCTACCACATTTAGAAAGGCAGAGAGCTAGACTTGAGCTGATTTTGTGTTTGGTTTTCGTTTTTTCAGTTGATGCCCTCATTATACTAGCAGTGATCTTCACTCTTTCTTTAAAACAGAAAGAAGCAGACCTAAGAGAGTGCGTAATTCTCCACTTATGCATGTGTAGAGCTATATACATATATAAATTATTGAGCTTTAAGCTGTCTTAAAACTGCAACCTATGTTTATAATTACAACTATATAACTATACAGCTTTTTTTATAAATAAATTTAAGTATCAGCTTGATCTGTTAGATGCTAAAACATTTCAACAGACTCCAGGTAGCTGAAGGACTAGATGGAACTTTCTAGAAAGTTGTGTCTTCCTTTTCTGTTCTGTGCTGAAGCTTTGCAGACCTTTTCTGTGTTTTTCACTCACTGCATTACTTCTTATAATTTTATGGGGGCATAATAATTTCTGCATCTGAACAAGAAAAACATTAGCTGATTAAATCCCTGCGCTTTGCTGTTGGTTCACCTCACTGCATTACAGCCAGAAGAAGGGATCTACTCACAGTTGCAGATGATCTGGATAGCAGAGTATGAAACAGACACCAGATCTTTTGAGTCACAACCCAATTAAATACCTATTTTGGCAATTTAACTCAATGCAAAATGTGTTCAGCACTGCTGATAAGATTCCTGAAGAATGTTTGGAAGCAAAAGGTAATATTTGGAAAATTGAACTCCATTTGCAAGGTTACATTCCTGAGCTCATAAGCAGAGAAGTCAAAGTTATAGGCCCGCAGTTATATCTCTTTAGGGAGACAGATGGCCCCACACCCACATTCACCCTGACACCTGATAG
Source organism: Rhipidura dahli (assembly GCA_013399225.1). Taxonomy (NCBI): domain Eukaryota; kingdom Metazoa; phylum Chordata; class Aves; order Passeriformes; family Rhipiduridae; genus Rhipidura; species Rhipidura dahli. The sequence goes on along the minus strand of VXAC01002474.1, from coordinate 75,823 downwards.
CTGTGATCCCTGAGCAGGGCACCCCTGGTGTCACCTCCCAGCAGGACCACCCCACTGCACCAGAAGGAGTTAGAACTGAGCTGGCCTCAGGGACAAAGAAGCAGCCCTTAAACCGGTCCTGAGAGCCCGGGATGTGCAGGACTCTCTCTGTAAGTAGCCAACTCCATCCTGAAAAGACTCAACGGATTTCCTGGAAAAAAGCCACACGACTTCCAAAATAGAGTCAAGCAAAATCACCTTCAGCTTTACCATACCTCACTCTGCTGTATGCCTTCTTTGATGTTTTGGTGGATAAATTTCAGGTCATTGGAAGAAAGCCAGAACTTACGTTCAAGAACTTTCTGAGAAAGGGACCTGTCCTAGGTTTCCAGAATCGTGTGCAAGGCACAAATGTAGAGTGGCCAAGTGGGCCAAGAGCAGCCTCACTCTGCAGCACAGAACCCACTGCTGGACACCCTTTCCCCAGAAGAGTGGACCTGATCTGTCCATGGCAAAGTTCATGCTCCCCTAAAACAGAGCAGAGACATCACCATCTAGGTCTGAAGGTAAGTACTGCACCTGTGTGTTAGCCAAGAGTAAGGGAAGAGGAGGCCCAGGGGAAGGGAAGGGTGAGCACCAGCCCTCCTCCCTGCAGCACTGGACTCCCTGCACTTTCCTCCTAAGGCAGCTGGGAGGCAGGTGCCTGGGAAACAACTGCTGGCCCATGAAACAAGAAGTACGTGACTGAAACACGGGCATAGAGCAAGCACTGGGGAGGTTGAGAAGCAGAGGAGCTATTATCAGTCACCCCCCCTCATCTCTCATGCATGAAGAATCCTTGTTGCCTGACCTAAAATATTCTGGTAAGCAACTAAAATATCCCAGCACTGCTGGTGGTGGAAGCTACATATTCAATTCTGCAGTCAGTATGGGGTACAGCAGCAAAGGGGGCCAATGCACAGGAGAGCTGTGATAATGGAAAGAGGATTAACGTGAGCTGTGCAGGCTGAAAAGCCACGTGGAGAGCCTCGAGTACAACCTGGATCTGAAGTGGTCATTTCAGAGAGTTGTTCCCCACAGAGGTATGGGCAAGTTTAGCACATTAGGGGCAGATAGCCATGGCAATCAGACCGAGAGCAAAGCTTTATCCTCCCTTTCTCAGAAGAAGGAGACTGGTCTGGGTGACCTGGCGTACAGGAAAGAGCTGTCTGATTTGCTGTGATCTCACTTTATTGAAAAGTTAGATGAGGCAGAAAGCAAAGCTTTCCTAAACAGTTTACAGAGAAGCTGCATTTTTTTTTTTTTTTTTTTTTTTTTTTTTTTTTTTTTTAACTAACCTTGCTCTGACTGTTTCCTAGCACCAAAGGTAGGGCTCTCCCAGGACAGCAGTTCTCTTTCTGTGGAGTATCTTAGGATAAATAAACTAGCCAGCAGTTCCTGCTTTTCTGTGCTGGACTGAAAGGACACCATCACTTAACAGCCCTCTACAGTTCAGATCAACCTTGCCAAAACATCTCAGCTTTCTCAGGAAAGATTCATCTGCTTTACTTGGTCTAAATTCAGAGTTTTCTGAATAAAGTTCAAGGAGAATTGAACTGAATCTATTCAGGCCAAAGTGAGATACAGACTTTTAATTGTGCAGGTAAGCAATTGACAAGGTTTCTAATAAAGGGTCAGAGCTAGTCATGTGGTTGTTTCAGAGGCACATCTGAATTATTTCTTTGTGTAATGTAATCTTTGTCAGGTGCCCTTGGGCAGGAAGCCACTGTAATCAAGTTGACTAATTTACCTTGTCCCTTTATCAAAATGCCTTACCTAAGTAACCAGTTCTGCATTTACCTGTGAGGTCTGTGAAGAAATACAAAATGGGCTACAAAGATAAACAGACTTTTTAATCATCCAGGTGGAAAGAGTAATTCATGGTTAATAACTTATCCAGTTAAATCAGCCTATTTATCTGCTTCCAGAATATCCATAAGCAGACCACAGCTCCCCCTCACTTACTCTGTTTGCATTTTCCCAATGAGTATGTTGCAAGACTATACTTAGTGACCTGCTCCCTTCCTCCTCCTGCCAGCCGACTCTTCTTTGTAAGAGCCTTAAATGGCTCTTCTTTCCTCAAGTCTCTGCATCCCATGTCCTCAGCAGTTCCCCTTTTCTCACTGAAATCCCTCAGTCTCCTTTTCTGAGTGGTAATGGGTATTTTAACAAGAGGCTTTGGAGGCTGCTACTGACCTCAGGGCATTTTTTTCCTCTACATTCTGACTGAATAGTCCACAGTGAGGACAGAAGAGAGTCTGAAGTTGTTGTGAAGCAGCTGTAATGAGGAATTACAGCATCTTACAAAATTTTGTTTAAGGCCACCTGGTCTTCTTGCTCAAAGAGTGTTTCCTGAGAGTGAGCTCAGTTTGGTTGGGTAAAGTCCTAGCAGTCCATGTCCCCCTCTTCCTTCTGTATAAGATCCGATGTTTTTCTGGAGAATATACCTCATTTAGGAGGGCTTCATTGGAAAACTCCTGACCAGTTTAACCTGGAAAATGATGCCCACATGTGAATTTCTGAGCCCAAACAGACCGTCACACTAGTCAGACCATGCAGGTGTCAGACCTCGTGCACATGCAGGATCACCTCCATGCTACGATGACATCAAAAAGCTCTGGAAGTCTTTTCCTTCCTTTTTCCTAATGTCAGTTTGATCTGTTTAAAACATTACAACTGTAAATTACTGACTGCTCTGGAATTTTTTGTTGCTTCTGTAAGTGACCCAAAATAAACAAGTGTGTGTGAACCCATCATCACCAGTTTCTCCTCATCTCTCTGCCAGAAAAAATTAGGAAGTTGTGTGCCTTCTGCACCAGGAGAAAAAATCTAAAGCCTGATGCCTCCCATGGACTTGTTGATGGATGCACAAATTTTTATTGAGTAACAGTAAAACAAATATCCACAGGAAAGATGCTGTTGTGTTCCAGTAAGCTGTGTTACCATCCAGAATGAATGTCATTCATAACAATATTTGTATCACCCCAGAAAGCAAAAAGAATTACGTGGGATTTGGCATATGAAATTAGTGCTACATGCTTGATCCAGTGGAAACACAGAAGTGCCCAAGTACTGAAAAAGTGCATGGACCCACAAATAGATAGACAGGCTTATTTCCAGTGTGTCTAATACTTGTTTAAAGGCTGTGGTGTTTATTTATGCCTATTCTAATACATTTGTTCCACAAGGCCAAGTTTGGTTCAACCAAAAAGGAAGCTAAAGAGAATTATCAATCACTGAATGGTTAAAGCTGAAAGGAGCCCTTGGAGGTCATCTAGACCAACCTCCCTGCTCAGGTGGAGTCCCCTAGACCACGTTAGTCAGGATTGTTACCTGGTAGCTTTGAGTGTCTCCAGGGAAGGAGGCTCTACAGCCTCTTTGGGCCATGTGTTCCAGTGCTCAATCACTCTCACATCAGTGCAGTACAGTTTATTGTGATTTGAATGATAAAGAAAAAGAGATTTGACTAGCTGTAGAAGATTGGTATTGGTGAGTGATCCACCTTCAGAAACCCACTAGATTTTAACTTTCCCCTTCCCTAAAATTCCCCCAACCTGAAACTGCAGTGAGAATGATTAATAAGAACTGTTACATATACTTGGCATAATTGTCCTCTGTCCCATTGTGTTGCATTTTTTCTTCTCTGTTTCCATGGAAATGGTAGAAACAAGGTCAGACTTATGGTATAGGCAATTGTTTTAAAACAGTTTGAAATGCTTTATTATTCCCTGATCTATTTTTTTTTTTCTGAGAATGGTGGTGGAAATAAAAGTCAGACACACCACTTGTTATTTTTGATGGTATTTAATTTCAGCTGGTATTCCCAGGAAGCCAGGAAAGGACATTTTGCTTCCTTCTGCACATAGGAAGAAGACTGTTCTTGAGGGAAAGTGATGTGATGCGATGAGATAGGCAGTTCTGGAATCTATAGTGATATAGTCCTGTCATGTCACATGCTATGTGACATTGCTATGTAGTGTCTAAAAGGCCCAGCCTCAAACAAGGACTTTCACACCTGTGTGGGAAAAGAGCCCAAGAAGCCCATTTGTCCATTAGGAAATGAGAGGACTATTTCCTCTGGGATGTTTTGAGGTTAGCTGTAGTCACTCTTGGAATGAATTTTGAGATCCACCACTGGAAATTGCTCTAGATGGAAAGCATTTGCCTTCTTGCTACTGCTAAGCAGAAGTAAGATGAAGGTATTCAACTGCTCTCTTTTGATGATTTTCTCCTATTTTATTGTCATGCTGTTAGCTTTCATTTCCATGGAAACAGGGCTGGAGAGGCAGTTTTTAGCAATGTGCAAGTTTTAGTTGGGAATGACACATGCAGATTTTTGCTGCTGGATGTTGGCTGATAGCTATAAAATGAAGGCACAGGACAAGAGGGAAAGGATGGACAAAAGAAGGAGATTCGGACATTTCAGAGGCCATGAGCAGTTCTCCTTCCTGGAATAGGTTCTGGACATTTTCTGTTTTCTTTCTGCTCTACTACCTTCATTTTCCAGGCCTGTGCTTGGACCTGGCCTACTTTCTATTATTTCTGTTTCAGTAAAGTAATATTTAATTGCCACTGTGTCTGGAGGCCTAGGAAATCTGAGGCTCTCCTGTGCTGGAACCATACTGGTGTGGCTTAGGAATGGTCCTCGCCATGGAGACCCTCCCAACCATGTTGCTCCAACTGGAGGCACAAAAGGCAAGGTCATGGGCTGAGATAAGAACAATTTACCGGAAACAGCAATGAGATAAGAAAACAAACAGTAATAGCAACACCACTAATAACGAAGGATATAAGAAAAGTAGTTATTCACATAGAAAAACAACCCCAATAATAAAAAATACTGGACAGCTTTCTCCACCACATGTTCTTGACTAGATGGAACCCCTTCTCTCTGAAAGTGACAGTTCCTTTCCACTGCTCCTGGCAATGACATGAGATAGTACACAGTAACCTCTGTGCTGTGCCTACACCCCATCACAGTTACTGCAAAAAATTAACCCTAACCTGGCTGGAACCTGGACACATGCAAACCTGGAGCAAGAGACATTACCGCAGTGGGAAGGAGAAAAAAAACGCAGGAAAAATGAAATTATTTGGGTGTTATTACTCACAGGATGTTGGCAAAGCCAAATCTGGGCTTTATTCAGAGCTCATTGCATAGCTCTATCCTGTTAGTAACTGTTTGCTATGCCAAGCTGAGGGAGACATGCCTTTTGCATGCTTTTCTTTCTTCAATTCTTTCTGTGCTCCTTCTGAACCTGTGCTTTCCTTCCAGAAAATGTCTTTCCTACTTACATATTCATTTTGAGTTGTTCTTCCGTGGCTGCAGCTGTCTACAGACCCCTTCTTCACTATCTCTTCCACCTGGAGTATAGCATTCCATCCCCAGCCCTGCTCAGGCAGAGCACTGTCTCAACCAAACCTGGTGTGGAGGAGGCACCTTCCCTCTTCCCAGCATATGCTGAAACCTCCCTCACCTGCCCAAGCCACCTGCAGTCCTTCAGATAGAAGTTTTGCCTATGAATTATTTACGTCTTGAAAGCCCCTGATCAAACCGTTCCTCATCTTAAAAGTAGCAAGAGGTTACAATAACAAATCTCTAACTGCCAACTCCTTATCAGTTACAGATACTTCACCTTTTAATTTCTCGTCCTGATAACACCCAGGCTGTTCCACCTTTCCACTGAATTCTGTGTTCAGTTACCCTCTTTGCTACTAAGATGGTTGCTTGGGTTTTCTTGCTATCACACACCCTGGCTAAGATCCACAAGTCTCCTAAGGACACCACTATTTCTGAATGAAATTTCATGATGGAATTATTACATTTTAATTACTTTGTTTTAAAAAAGGTCTTCTGTCTAAAATGTATGACACTGAATGAATAAATCTTTTATTGTTCACGAGGCAGCAGGTGCATCACGTTATTGTCAGCTTGACCATTTTTTATTGAAGGAGGTTTTTGCCACTAGTTACATTGGCTCACTGAGATACATCACTTTAACTCACCAGCATTGCAGGGAGCAAAGTGCTGCAGGGAAAGAGAACACAGGGAAAGACCCCAAAGACCAGACTCCTAAAGGGGGAATGAACTAGTCTTTTTGATGGTATGGGAAAGGACTCTATTTGGGCCAAGCAGAAGGGAAGAATTGTGTTTTGGAGGTTTTAGTGCCTATGTTAAAGGCTTGATCAGTCTCAAGAGACACAAATTATGAATTACTGCATTACCACAGCTGACTAGGCCATTGCTAAAAAAGCACAGAAACAATGTCCTGATAATGGACATTAATGTGAAATCACTCTCTAGTGAAAGGTGTATTAAAGACTGTGTTTATGAGAAACAAATTTATTGACTGCAATCAGTGTGCTTGTTCAGCTTTCTGTTTCTCTCAAGACTTTCACTCTTTTGGGTAATCCAAATTTCATTTACAACCCAGGTTGTCACCCCAACCTTTTTTTTTTCATTGAACTCTCCGTATCTGTTTATGACTCATTTCAGATAAGAAAAGGAAGACTGCAGCACCCTAAGTATCCAGCCAAATCAAAATTTCTTGTGTAATTACTTGAACAAGTAGGTAACCATCCTTCTTCTGTGTACTCAGAAAGGATTGGTATTCCTAATTTTAGGGCAGGCAGCATAAGATCTCCTAACAGCAGGAAACCTCACACATCAAAGCACAATGCACAACTCTAAAGAATTAATTTGGTTTACCACAAAGCAATCTTAATGTGTTAGGTTTTTACTTTGTTTGTTTGTTTGGCGGTTTTGGTTTTGTTTTTTTTTTTTTTTTTGGTTTGGTTTTGTTTTGTTTTGTTTTGTTTGGTTTNTTGGTTTGGATAGGGTTTTTTTTATTTGTCTTGGTTTGGGGTTTTTTTTCATTTTTGTTTTTGCTGTTTTTGTTGTAGTGGTTTTTTGGTTTGATTTGGGGATTTTTTGTTATTTATTTAGTGCACCAGGGCTCTTTTAATAATTTGCTGTTCTTCTTTAAGTACATTCTAATAAGAAGGGAAGAGCAGAGACAGTTAGGGCATTTTATACTATAGGAAGAGTGAATGAAGAGATGTGTGATACAGCACTATTCCCTTTATACCTTAGAACTCAACAGAGTAATACCCTTTCTCTGTGTGTTAACTTCTTCTTCCGCCTTCATCCACAAACTGTGTCATTGCTTCACAGTTGAAGTGTACACTGTAGGGCTGTTGCCCCCTTCTTTAAGCATCTAAAAGCTGATTATAACTGAATATCAGCAAGGACTGCTGTCACTGGAGTGCAAGCTGTCCCCAGACCACTCCTGCTGAAGAAATCAGTTTTAAACATGAAAAAGCAAAATAAAACAGAAGGTATGGAAAAGATTAACAGATTCCAACATTCTTCAAATATTCCCCACATCCTCTAAAATGGATGTGACAAAGGCAGGGCGATGTTTCAGTTCTGTCTTTGCAGCAGTCAAATTCTTTCCCACAATCCAGGCTGTCTCGACATTTACATTCACTTCTCAGCCCTGAGTGGTCCCCCTTCCCTCCAGAGATCAGCTTTGCACGTTGTCAATGGCAGGTACAAGTGTTAGGCATCCTTGGCACTGCAGAAGACCTTTCCACGTGGGAGACCACACGAAAGGGTATGTTTCCCCTTCTTTCAGCTTTTAGCACATGAACAGAGCCATGCATCAGAGAAGTGCTGCAAGAAGTGACCATGTGTAAGTTAAAACCATTCCAGCCACAGCTGATGAAAAATACCTATGAACAGCTTTACTGTCAGAGTTTGTCCACACTGCCATGAGGTAGGTGGTTCTCCTGAACCAGAGCTTGTAATCTCCTAGGGAACCTTTCTGTACCTGACTGATTCTATAAGTCATGCTTGGCACCAAAGCACATCTGAGTAATGGAAATATGAAACTACTGGAGAAATATTTTCTTTAAAATCTTTTGATCACCAGGTAAACCCCTGAGACTAAATCATAGTATTACAACATGTTTACATGTTAACAGAAGTTAGCATCTACGTATAATCCCTTAAAAAGCATTTGTGATTGCTCATGGGATTTGATACTAGTCTCCATTCAGAAATTGTTCACAAGGTTGAAGAAGAAACTTTTGAAAAAGATTAGTTCTGATTAGCACCAAAATAACAGGAAGGGGGAGATCTCTGGGTGAAGACCAAATGAAAGTAATAAAAAGACCTGAGTACAGGTACTGTAGATGAGCAAGCAACATCATGACATACATCAAAGGAGTTTGCTCCTGCAGCATCAGAATAGATTCAGCAGGATGTCTGGTTCAGACTGTTCAGCGTGTTTGCCTGAGCCAAACCCTGGGTGTTAGAGGAACATTGGATTCATATGAAGAGAAGTGAGTTCTGAGTTTTTAATGTGTAATGGCAGTCCCAAAATGCATTTAACATCTCACATCTGAAGGCAAGCAAGCAAAAACCATCCCAAGGTACCATACTTATGAGACTTATTCTACTTGTGCCACCCACTCTTCACTGTCTCACCACACTGCAGATGCAACACAGGGTGGCAAAGCAAAAGGCTCAGGGAAATGCAGATGACTTAATCGTTCTGCATATGCCTAATGACATCATTCCCCCAAACAGCTGAACCCAGAAGAGAGCTTTTACAAGCAAAGAAAGCTCCTGAATACAGTGATTCCAAGAAAAATGACATTACATTTGACAGAGGAGCTGTTTCTCATTTAACCTGATCTAGTGGGCAGCACTCCTGCCCGTCGCAGGGGATTTGGAGTTAGATGCTCATTAAGGTCCCTTCCAACCCAAACCATTCTATGATTTGATGAGTTCTTTTGTACTTCTTTGAAAGCCTTTTCTCTTACAGCCCCAAGACTACAAGAGACTACAGGAAGTTTTAAGAGGGAAGAAAACACTTCCTCTGGGAAAGTCATACTTTCTTGGGATGATTTTCCACCAAATGTTCCATTGTAAATAGATATAGCATTTCACAAAGATATAGCATTACACTCCTTTTACTCACTTGGTGCCTCAACTAAGTTTCTTTCTTTGTGTGTGCATGTATGAATAAAACACATAATTTACAATCAAGCCATGTCCAAATATTTTCCTCCTTACCCCTCTCAATGAGAAATGAAAGCAAAGCACAAAGAAGCAAGCATGTCCCAGAAAGAGCAACGTTCTGGCCAGCTCATCCAAGGAAAGCAACAGTGTCCCTGCAACTTTCCCCCTGTCTCCTCTCTTTCTAGGAGGTGATGCTTTCTTCTGGACAATGCTCTGATTCCCTGGTGACATTTCTTACACAGATACCTTCCTGACAGCCAGTCTGCCTCTGTCCCTTCCAGTCTGCCTCCATCTCCTCACCCAGCATGCTCACTACTTTTGCTTACAGGGCAGCTGGCAACAGAATTAGAAAGAAAGCTGGATCCAGAGAATGATAAGAAGTACTGGCCCAGAAAATAACAGGGGACCTACTGTGAATCCCTCATCATCCTGGGTATGACTCATTCTAGCTTTCTTTCACACATATCTCAGGTAATATTTCTTTTCTACTGCAATGAATTATCTGAAATGTTTCCTACACTAGATTTCCTAGTTTAAATATTTTAAAATCGATTAAATTTCTTTCTACTTGGAGAACTGGATACCTGCATTATTTAAAACTTTCCTTGCTCTATTAATTTCTCTTTATTTCCTTATTTAAGTAATGAGTTTGGGATTTTTTTCTTTACTTCCCCTCACTTTCTTTGTTTTAAATCTGACTCAAATTGAGCACTTCAGGAAAGAAAGATATCACTTATTCTGTGCAGTGTTCTTCCAAGTTTATCAAAGAACTTGGTTACTCGAATCTTGGTCTTTGTCAGGAGCTGGCACACTATCCTTCTGACTTGTGAGAGGCTCTGGAAGCACATATACAGGCAGTTAGGACTGACCACTGCATTCATTATCTAAGACTCCTCACAAAACTATTTATCAAAAATAGCAAATTTCCACAGAATTCATGGGATAAGTCCTTAGAGAGTAAGTATAGGTACCAAAATGGCATGGTTTCAGAATGGCACAGTGGATCACATTTTTAATGCCACTGCCATGAAGGACAGAGAATGGAATTTCATAATGATGGTTACATTTTGTTAAACTCTTGAAATGTTGTCCTTAATGTCTACAAACATCAGGAACAATGGCTTTACAATCTTCCCTGTGGTAGAGCAGTTATGACCTGCTATTGAAAAAGCAACCTGTTTTCTTCATCCCAAACAGGTGTCATCTGATGATTCAAGACAGGAAGATGAATCACCTGTTCCTGCAATCTGCTTCTTACTGTGTGTGGCTGAGGGAAAATCATTCAAATTTTCTATGCTGTAATTTCCTCATCTGTGGAAATAAGAGAATTCCTGTTTGTGTTCAGAGACTCTGCAAATGCAAGTTTTATTGAAGAGCATTGTAAACAGCATAATGGAGAGCTGCATTGCATGAGTGTGAAGATTCATTCTGTACAATGCAAGTACCTTGCCACTAACTGAGCACATTTGTAGGGATCACAAGTCATTCACTCCAAACCCCTGGTGTCCATAAATTCTTTCCACGTGCTTACAGGAATGGACCATGCTTCTGGAGTTATGAGAGAAAAACTCAACTTCAGTTGAATGTCCCAGATCTATCTTTTTATGTCTTTTGCTTGCTCTTTTTTCATTTGGGGATTTTGTCTTAGGAAAAGGATAAAATATTCAGCTCTTTTGCACTGTGTACCCCATTTACACAGAGTGACACACTGACCTCCAAACCCCACCTTTGTGCAGCTTAACAGTACATATGTGTGGCTCACACTTCAGAAATGGCCCTAGAGTTAAAAGCTGGGGCTGGGTGCTAGGAGGTTATTTTTGCCACAGTCAGTTATACTTGCAGTTGTGCATGCTTATGGAGATAAATTGGAGTTTATGCCCTTTGGCAAAGCAGAAAGCTTGTGGGACGAGGTTTCAAAAGAATTCTCAATGAATCTGTCACCTCCAGGGGCAATGCTGGCAGTGGCTGGCAGTGCATACTGAGCTCGGCAGGAAGGAGGATGTCTGTCTTTAACATACAAAATTAAGGTAGTCATTTTGGTGTAAAATAAGTAAAGGGCAGATTAACATCATGTACTGTTTGTGTGCTGAGGGCCTGTCCTAACATCTTCTCCAGATTAAAGAGAATAGCTCCTCAGATGAAGGCTTACAAGTCCTGCAAATAATCACTCTGAGGTCTTCTCCTTTGGAAGACAGAGATCAAGGGAGAGATGCACCCTCAGAAAAGAGTCCTGCCTGTCCCTGTGTGTGTATCTGGCTCATACAGCAGCAAGTGGGGCATTCTTGGCATTGTTTGTTCAGCTCCTTTCCCCCATCAGAGCTGCAGCTTGCATCTAGCCCTACTGTCCCAGGGGTTCTGACAGCTGACCAGCAGTCAACAAGTTTAGCTGTTATTGTTAGGACCTATTGAATCATCTGAAACAGCAAACCTGAAGGGGAAAGCAGCCATAAAGGAGCATAAAAAAGTTTTCATGCAGAAAGGAAATGAATAATTGCTCTTGCACAAAAAAATATATCAATCTATTAATCATACCTATAAGCCAAAAAAGGGAAATTTCAAAAGGAAAAAATTACCCCCTGAAGCTAACCACCCAAAATCTTGTGATCACCTGTAAGTACAGACAACTCAGAGAACACCTCACAGTGCAGCTCTCTGCATCATCACTAACTGTTGCCTTGAGAGAGGCACAAATCAGGTAAACCGGTAGAAACTCAGGCAGTAGCAATGAAAACAAGACTTGCAGAGCCCCTTCAGTCTTGAGAAGTTGCATCCTTACTCCATGTGCTGCAAGGGCAGAAAGATACTTGTGGTGGCTTACTCAGCAGATTGGATTACCTAAAACATTGCTGCTGTTTGCCTACAGGTTGTTCTGGCTGCTCTAAAGCAGTTAACACGTATTAATTATATGGTCTCCAGTATATGCCCTATAACTGTACAGAACATCCACACATCAAATGAGCATACCATATAGCATATAGCATATAGCATATAGCAACATACCATGGGCTCATCTGAAATGTGACATCTTGTGAAAATACATGGAGAGAGAGTGCTCAGTGCACCAACACACCGAGTATCAGCAAACATTTCTCACAAACTTATGCAGAGGAAAACCCACTCAGTACAGCCATGACAGAACCTCAAAAGACTTCTGCCCTTCACTTGTCCTTCTTTCATTCTATTTCTTTTGGTTTTGTCTCATGGCAGTGTGTTACAGACATTGCTAATCCCTTATCTCCCTTGCACCCATTATTTACCTCCACCATCCCATATTTAGTGCTGTTCTCTGGCCATGAGGACAGCACAGTCTGGCCCTTTGCGCTTATACTTCACTTCGAGATTCCATTAGTTTGAATAAAAGATATAATTTGCTTTCCCATTTATTGATCAGTTGTGTACAGTTCTTGGTTTAGGATAAAAAGATGTTTAGTGAAAAATGTGTTGTCTCCTCCCACACAGAGAAGGATGAAGTCTGTAATTGCACATGACAGTATATGCTTCTGCTATCCCTCAGTGACCACAGAGGTAAATCTAAACAGATACAGACATTTATAATGATGCAGCCTATACATATTCCAGCAAACAGTATTCCAGCAAACCGGGGTCTGTCCATGGACTTCTCAGTCTCACCAGCCCTCCTGGAAGAGACAGTTTTGGGCAAACTAGCCATACTTTTCTGCTTCATGTGGAAGAGACTGACAGATAAAACAGGCTGTCCCTTTACCACTAGGTTCATGACAATTTTTCTTCCACAGAAGGGTCAATATATGATGGCTTTATTGCGGAGTAATGTATATTACTATTCTTGAGACGCTAAAAAATTAGGTAATACTGCTTTGCCCTAAGCAGTTGTCAGGTTTTGCTTCAATATGTTGGAAATCCTTTGCATAACAGTAGCCTAAGACACATGCAAATAAAAGGTAGATTGTAACAGACATCAAAAATGGTAAAAGAAGTCCACTCACAGGGGTCACGTGTCACAGGGGATTTATGAGTTAATCTGTATATGATTTCTTAGGATGAAATTATTTCCTCAGTCTTTTAAATGAGCACAGAAAGATCCTGGAGAGAAACAGATCCACCTAGGTGAGGAGAAACCACTTGTAGGAAGACTCCCTAGAGGTCTGTAAGGGCAACATGCTTGGGAGATAACTACTTTTAGTAGGGCCAGGACAGGGAGGATACTGGAGGACTCCAGTTCCTCTGGGAAAAGCCCCAGGAGAGGTGCCACGTAGGGCTGGCAAGGCAGTTGAGCAGGGCATTAAGTCGGTGCTGGTCTCCATGTCGAGGGTGTGCTCCCTCCTGCACGCACGGGACGGAGGCTGTTCTGTCAGAAGTGGTGTCTGGAACAGCGCTCGGGGTCCACACACTTACCAACAGCTGGTCAGCTGCAGGAAACACTGCACCTCAACAGCGTGGCGAGTACATAAGGGATGTGCAGAGAGAGGGAAGGCTTCTGTGTTACTGCTCTTCACTGCATGGCTCTAAAATTTAGATACTCAGGCTTGAACTGTGGTTGCTGAGAGCTAGTGTAGAGCTCTTCCGGGACACAGCTGTAATGCAGTCAGAAAATGGTCTCTTCATCTGCACTCAAATCGAAAGCTAGTGCAATCACAAGTGTTGTGCTCTTAATGTGGGTCTGTGTTCGACCCTATTCTCTGCTACTGTCCCTTTCTTGTCTAATGTCAGAGCATGCCTGGAGCTGTGCAACTGCAAGAATAAATACAATCCCTGGTCTTACATTCACCAGATTGTATGTAGTGTAAGAACCTCCACAGAGGCTTCACTGCCTTAAACTGCATGTGAGAAGACCTCATTTACCCAGGATCTTTTGCATGAAGGCTGCAACAAGACCACAAGGCAGTCTCGGTTATCACCCTTGCGTTCTCACCTTTTGTGAGTCTGAAAAACATTCACTTTTTGAGTTGAAAATGTTCATCTCTGATTTCCAACCTGAAATAAATCATTTTAGTGGGCTTTATCCCTTCTATTGTTACTGAGTTATGGCAGAATATGTTAAACGTATTTTTCCTTGTGTTGCAAAATAAATTCTTGCAATGCTGCTGAGCTGTTTTTTTGGCGAGTTTTAGGGTAAACAACAGCAAAAAACAGCTGAACTCTAAGAAATAAAATGTGACAAGGCCCCAGTTCAGCTCCGGATTGATCCTTCTGTCAGTCCTTGCTCATGAAAATAATTTAGCATGGACAGCAACTTGAGTATGTGCTTACATCCCCTTCAGGTCAGTGCTAAAGTTACAATTAAGTATGTGATGAAGTATTGTGTGGTGTAGGAATTGTTCACGGAATTTTGACCAAGCTATATTTCTTGCCTGGAAAATTAAATGTCTAAGCGAGAGCTGAGGAAAAGCATTTCAAAACTAGGTTCTCAGGACACAGAAGAGACAGACCGAGTCTGCACAGGCATACTTAAGCATGAGGGTCAGATATCCAGGATACTGAAAGCAAGACTTCCTCCAAGTTCTCACTGCGGCTTAGCAAGTCCCAGAGCTGCAGAATTTGGGAGGGGAAGTTGGAATGATTCCATTGTGTGGGACATGCTGGCCCAGCACTGCCCACAGAACTTTCCCAGAATTCAGGCAGGCTAGGATGGACAGAGAGTGTTATTAGACGCCTCTTGCTCTTCAGCTCCTCCAGTCCTGTTCACCACATTCTGCTGCCCAGGTTCCATCGCAAACCAGAGAGCCACTGAGCTGCTCTGACCCCTGGACCCTGCATATGTCCCACAGCCAGTTTAACTGCAGCTGCTTCACACTACTGAGAAATTATGAAACATTCCAAAATACCAAAATTAAAATTCAGTTTTCGTAGTCCAAGTCTAACATTTCTGCAGCTATTTCATTTTCAATACTTATACAACATTTAGCTAGTGTCTCTCTGTCTCTCCTCTCTCTCTCTCTCTTACTTACATGTAAAAATAGACCACACTGATACAGTACTCATAAACACCAATATGTCTGGGTTCTTTTCCATGGAATATGACTCCTGAGACCTTGTAGACACTCTATTGGCAGGGTCTGCTTTTCCAGGCAAGCAACTTTTTTCAGGCTTGCTGCACTCCTGCAACAGGATTTGGAAATATTTTAGTGCATCTAATGTGACTTTCCAAATCACTGTTCTTCCTTTCAGTCAGTAAAATCCTATTTTCAGGATGGTGCACTTCATTTGGAAACCACAAGTCGTTCTTAGCAAGCTGAGCTAAGACCTGACATGAACTTGCTAACTAACATGACCTAAGCAAAGGCATCATCAGGTTGCCTCCTGAGCTGGCAGCAGGAGGTCACATTGTCAAGTCTGCAGAGTCCAAAAGCAATGTGAGCAAAGCTTTCCTGTAAAATAGAGATACATTAACTCAAGGTTCAGAGTACAGAGCAGCTGTATGAATGGAAACCTCTGATTAGGGATTGCAAAAAAAGAGGTTAATGTTTAACTGGCTTATCTGCTGACAAAACATTGCCAAAGATCTTCTTTAGCTTCTGATTTCTAAATGGTACACAGAACAATTTGGGTATCACAGGGCAAATTTGTCTGGGTCTTACTGAGCTGTGTAAGACCAGTGATGGCTATACTTTGTTTAGATTTAGCTTCTCTGTTTTTTTATTCTGTGTCTGTCTTCAGTGTTCAATAATGCATACGAGGTATCTGTTCTTTCAACATTGGAATGAAGCAGGGAGGTGAAAATGGTTTAAAGCATTTTCAATTGCTGAAACTTCGTGAGTGCAAGATTTAAAAATGGCAGATAAATAGTTCTGAGCAAATAAATTATAAATCTGCTGAAGACTGAGTCAGGAGATGAGAGTGTGTACTGCTGCAGTCAGCCCAGCAGCCCTGTATGCAAACACAAGAACCCTTTTGTGTTGGAAGTGCATTTTGTTGCACTGACAGGGGATGTGCAACACCCTCATGTTGAGTTCTGATACTTCTTCATCCATCTGAAGATGGTGGAAGAGCTGGAAGAGGCTGGAATAAGCTGTTTTACACATGCTCTGCAGTGCAAGTGGCACAGTATGCTATGTATCTATGGTATATGCTGGGATCCACCAGGGCAGACCTCTGGCGAGGGGACCCCCCCTTGCCTTGTCCTTGCCATCACTCCTCATTAAGCTTCTCCAAGGGGTTTCTTTACATGAAGGACTGATCTTGGCCAGAGCTAGGGATGCAAGGCTAAGGGCTCTCCCAGTCAGTCTGCTAAGTTAAAACAATAAGCCAAGGCATTAGAAGCACTGCACAAAATCATTTTGTGTTAATCAGATTTTTTAAATTGAATCTCCAGTTACAGTCTTTTTTAAAAATTTTGTTTTCATTCCTTTTGAATATGCCCTGTTGCAGTTTCAGTCTTTTAGGATTCTTACAGAAATGGAGTTGGCTCATAAACTTACTCATGTTGGTTTGCAAAAATCATTTTTTACTTCTGGATTAGTTTATTGGGCCTGTCATGCAGGGCTAATGGAGAAAGCAGGTTGATTCTGCTAATTTGTGGGCATGGAAAATAAATAATTGCTATTTACCTGAAGTAGAAGTGGGTTGACTCCATCTATGTGCATTTGCCCAAAATTGCATCAGTGTGAGATTTCACAGAACAAACGTCAATGAATCAGGTCCCTGTTTGAACTGCTATTCCTGGTATCATTGGCAAAATTTTCTAGGGCAGTGGCTGTCCCTGGTAACTGTGCATTCAGGTGCCCAGAAGACTTTTTAGGACTATGGTTATTTTCTCTGGGATATTTTTGAATGGGGTTCATGGTGACAAAGTGCTTGGGGCTTCAGGGAACTCAGGACACCCCTGAGTACCAGCTCTGCTTAGTTGTTCCCATCTCTGCATGCGTAGGAATGGGTTTAAGCAGACTTCTGGTTCTGTTCCACCTGCTGCTTGATTTTGGTGCACTCGGGTGATGGTTGGCAGAATCCCAAGGGAACCTGTGGAGATGCAGCTGTTTTTGCAGTTGCTTGCAGGTGAAGGAGGCTTGGCTGTTTTTTGCAGTTGTCTGACAGCATTAGACTGACCATGTCCTTTTTTGACTACAAATACTCTCTGCTTAGCCAGCTCCCCCCTTCTGCTTCCCCATCTTCCACCTGCCCAAGACCTCCTCCTTCTGTTGTGCTGTAATCTCCAAGAGGGGAAAGTGCCCGTGCTCTGTGCTTGTTCACTGCTTGGCACCCTGTCTCCCACTGTGCAACAACGACTGCCAGCTCCTGCATAGTACCATTACCACTGCTGCCTTTGCTGGAGCAAGAGAAGGTGCAGCCTCAGGGTCTGAACTGAAATGCTGTGTCATTAAAAGGGACCTGATGGGAGCAAAAAATGAGGTATGGCACTGTGGATTTGATATGCTTATTTGGCCCAAGAACCAGAATGTCATGGGCCTTGAGCAGGGCTTTTGGATGACACAGCAGGGGCACCAGTGCATGAAAACATTCTTCAAGAGGAAGACAACTTATTCCCTGTCTGTAAAGCATCCTGTACAATCTGCTTCATATGCAAATTCACAATGAGAAAGGAGGCACCGTGTTAAGGATATGTCATTTGATCACTACAGAGCGTGCACACCTCCACCTGGATGACATTGCTTATTGATGTTAAGTATTTGTATTCCTGCAGGTGTGTTTACCCTTCAGCATCTGTGGTACGAGCAAAGAGAGAATATGCCACAAGTTGTTAAGCTTAACACGCATCTTTTTAATAAAAACACTCTCTATCTTTGTGTGGACAATAAATCTTGCTTTAATAGGGTAGGTATAAGCCCACCACAGACATGGCTATACTCAGTACTTATGGTGATGGAAGTAAAACAAGAAGTAATGGGTTTGCCCCCTTTTCTTCTGTACATATTGAGCATCAAGAAATTCAACAAAGTTAATTTAAATTTAAGCAAATCAACTGGAAAAATAATCAAAGGATTTAATAAAGGAGATAAATAGAGGACAGGCATACCAGACCCCAGAAAAATCCTAAAGGTGCTCTGAGAAGAAGCTTATAGCTGTACAGATCCCTACATAACATAGACATAATCTGAAAAATATCAATAGTAGTCCCAACATTTCCACAGCCATCTTGGTGAAGGCTGTACCTGTAGGTGTCTTTAGAAAAACACTGGGCACAAACCTTTTCATTTGAAGGCAAATCCAGCATCTGTGCTTGAAACTTTGATGAAAAGGTTTAACTTTCAAAAGTGCTAAACCTCATTTGGACTTGCTAGAGTAACCAGCACTGGAAAATAAGGCCAGTTCCCTCTACAGTCACTTGTGTGACAGGGTGCAAAAAAAAGATCAGCTCCTGCTGCTCTCATACAAATGTCGGTCCTGGAACTTCATTGCATTTCACCTGGGATGTAGCCAGCCAACAAAGCAGACCTTTATCCAAGCTTCATGTTTATGACAACGTGCCCAGTGGAGAACCTTCCTGCCTTGAAAGGTATGGGAAAGACTCTTTAAATTTGAAATATCTAAGTTTATTTTAAATTTAAAAATTTAACCATTTGCTATATCATGGTGGGTAGGCATTACAGCAGCAGTTAGAGAGATGGTGTTGAATTCCTTACATCAGTTTAGCCCCACTGCTTTGAGGGAGATGGTGAGAGGACACATCATTAGGTGTGGGCATTTACTGGGAAAGGAAAGGGCAGTGGAAAGGGATAGCAGATCAAAGATGACACATGACCTCTTCCCAAAAACAAAAATAAAAGAAAAAGGAAAAATGAAAGTGAAAGACACTGAAAAATATGATGCAGAAGGAAAGAAAGGAAGACTGTTTGTCTTGGCTTCCATTACTTCAGTCTTCTGCCTTGATCTGAGATCCAAAAGAGTTGTGAAAGCCTAAAAATTCCCTCAGGTTGAGAAAAGAATCTGCCCCAGTCTTGTTATTAACATCTCTGTCATAAACTCAGATCAAAGTCCCTCGTCTGCAATGGCAGGCATTTCTGGCTTTTTGACTTTTCAACACTTAATTCCAGGCCTACATTCCCAGTGGTCCAAACCTCATTCTCAAACCTGTCCTTGGAGAAGAAGCTCGGGTGGTGGCAGAGGGTTCAGCATGGGGAAGGGTGTGTGCTGGCAGCCAGCTGTGCTCAGCCCACACCCACTCTGGCAGTCACTAGAGCAACTGGAGCTTCTCACAGGTAGATTTAGGGATGAGCTTTGTATGCCTATGAATAATAAGTGATGGTCAGTACAAGCAGATACTTCCTCATCACCAAGTGAAAAATGCAGTCTGAGGCTGATGTCTAAGAACTCTGAAGAAAATAATGAGGAATATTTTAATGTAATTTAATTATAAATCCTGTTGGATGTAACTTTCTGTTCAGTATATAACTTTAGTGGATATAGAATCTAAATTGGAAGTGATGTTGTTGGTATAGTGATCTGATAAAATGAAAATCTAAAATGTTTTATTATTCTTGTCTTCAGCAAGGACTTTTCTGTAAATTAATGTAGCTACAGACCATGAGTCTTGTGCCACTTCAAGGATTTTCTTTACTGAGAAGAGTGGTTTATAACTCTCCACACAGAGAAATCAAGCAAAAGCTTTAGGCAGATGGCTGTGCTCAGTGTACAAGCATAAAACAAGAGTGTGACAAAGCAGTAACTACTGAAGGTTAACAGACACTCAAGGGGATGCTGGACCAGTACCCACTAAAATACAAATAGTCTGAGGCACGTTTAAGTCAGGATATTCCCAGGCTGCAGTAGTTCAGGCTAGGAGAGTGCTTGGGGCAATATCCTGTGGCCTGACACTCCCCTGTGGGCACTGCTCACATGGATTTCTTTTCAATATATCCTTAGCAAAAATGCACCCTCCCCAGAAGAGCAGAAAAACAGAAGATTAAGGGAAAGAAACTCAGGGGTAAAGTCAAGGGACTCAGCACAGAATATATTTCCAGTTAAAGGCATTCTTTTGCAGTATGGAAGCTACATCTGAAAACACATCCTCTCTCTTGGGTAAAGAACTTGAACCCTGAATCCAACACAGTCAAAAATTGAAGCACCCTCTTTGGATTACATTTGCATGTGGGTTTTTTCTGCCATGGTCTTCACAATGAACACCAAATGCCTTCAGTAAATTTTACTGCAGAAGTGCTGAATTGTGGTAATCCCAAAAACTTCTGATGGACATAAAAAACCCATTTCTAGCTGGCCTTCCACTACGAGTGATCTGATACATGTGACTTCACAGACACAGGTATCTTGAATGAAGCTTTATGTAACCTGGATTTCCCCTGTGAAACCACAGCATGAGATCAAAAGCCCTCTTCATGCTCCTTGCAGTATCCAGGGCAGTTGCTGTGATCATGTTTCCATGTCTCTGTTTCATAGGAGTCTGAGAAGCAAATTCCATTAGAAGCACACTAGAAAATTGCAATGAAATATTCCACCTCTGCAGTGAAGACAGGTCTGCTAGATAAGTGGTTTATTTTGTTGCCTTTGAATTTTCCGACTCACATCAGAAGTTACCACAGGATATTTTGGTCAGCTATCTATGGCCTCTCTGCTTTTCCAGATTTTATTCCAGATTGGCTCAAATATGCCCTACAGAAAACATTTCCTGCAATATGGTTGTTTTTACATGTAATATTGCCATGGTGTGCTCATCCCATCTCACCAGTCTTCAGAGGAAGATCATGCCTTGCTCTTATTGTTCATCCTCTCAACAGAACCACTGGTAGCAACACTTGCAGTTAGGTTTTTTATGCAGCTTGTTCTCTGGCTCTTTCTGACCTCTGTCTTGAAATTGACTCATAACCACTGAAGTGCTCTGTGTCACATATTTTCCTGTATTTCTTTCAAGTTTATCAAGTCCTTCCCTTCAAGCTGATGAGCTGCCACGTTTCACAATATCCCTGTGGAAAAGAAGCCAGCTACATACACCTCAGTACCCTGAAGCATATTTTGTGTAAGTGCCAGCTCTGCAGGATCAATAGCATGTGATGAAAATTTCCAGAAGCATCCAGTAAGGGCCTTTTTTAAAGGTTTGCCATTCATGGTCTCCTTCTCTTTGAAAGTTTCCAGTGCTTGGACAAACTGAACATGTCTCTCATGTATTTTTCACTGTACAATGTTCCTGCCAGCCCCTGTTTCAGTGTGGCCTTCAACACAGAAGGCACCTACTGCCACTTCTGCAGTAGGTGTCTTCTCTATCACATTTTTCTGTACATATCCCAATATTTTTGGGTGGGTAGTTAATCTCTGAGGTGTGAGATCGCTATGCTGCATCGAGGTAACTGTATGGCTCATTTGTGTAATTGTAACCATGAGAGTTTAGTTTTGCCTCAAGATACTGGGGAAAGAAGTGAAGTTAGTTTAGTAGTGCTAATAGTCTGTAAACTGACTGAATCCATTTAGTGTGGATTTGAGTTTTCTTACTTCTGCCTTCCCAAGGCCAGTTCACAGGCCTAATGTGGCCAGCAGCTCAGTGACACCACTTCCAGCTGCAGTCCTGCATCCCTGAATGGTCACAGAAGACAATGGGGATTTCTGCCGTGATTTGCATCAGCCTTCCCCAGTGATTGCATCTATGCTGCCAGAACATCATCCGCTATGATGCGACTTCCTAGGAATCTTGTTTATATATCTTTCTGGTAACACTGGAAGTTGCCCTCAGTTTTTACCCCAAATGTCATTCTTTGCCATTTCTACTAACCTAGTGACATACCAAATATGGTAAAGTAGCTCAAATGACATTGATTAATATCCATTTTTGACACTGGTGCCAAAATGTTTTGCTGTTGTCAGCTCAGTTTCTGTGCCTCCTTTTGCAGACCTTTGATGCTGAGCTCTTTTTAGTACTTTGTTTGAAGCATTAGGGGTCTCTGGCAAACAGCTTGCCTGATTGCTAAGGAAGTATCATGCTAGTCATCCAACTGTTGGCTTCTGTGGCAACACGATTTGCTTTTCCATTCTCTTTTGGCTCCCATTGTTAGTTGTTTGGCTCTTGTAATGGAAGCAGCTCCTACAATAGCCAAACTCTTTTATCTATTATCATATATGACAGGCCTGGAAGATATTCTTGCCCACCGAAAAAGAGACCAAAACAGTGGTAATTCATTAACCCTCCAGCAGCCTTGATGGAACATAAAATTTAACTCCTGCTGCTATACCTTCAGTTTGCCATTTGTCTATGAGGGGGTATTTATTTTGGCTCTGGGATAGTTAGGGTCATATCTTTTAATAAAAACAGTGCTTTCTCTCTCTTATTTTTTTTTTATGTACTTGACATTCCAGCCTTGCTATTTCCTTGTATTCTGCTTTTAAGTTATGCTATGGTTCTAGTTTTGTGAGCATGTCATCATATGATCTTAATTTGATTTGTTTTACTGCAATTTCACTTTCTTTCCTTGCAAAAGACTAGGGGTATCCTTATGATATAAAGCACAAAGCCATATCCCAGTGTCTGTTTTGCTTTTGGCTTCACTTCCAGCATCACTTTCTTCAAGCTCAAGACCAGTGTATTCTCATGAGCAAGAAATCAAGCAAAGAGGCCAGGAGACCCACAGAGATGAGCAGGGAGCTTCTGCCAAATCTCAAACAGAAGAGAAAAATTTATGGGATGTGGAAAAAGAGACAGGCCACATGGGATGTCTATAGAAACACTGTCAGAAGATATTGGGATCCAGTGCCCATTTGCAATTGAGTGTATAAAGGGATATCAAGGACAGCAAGCAGAACTTCTACAACTACATCAGCAACAAAAAGAAAACTAGGGAAAATGTGGGGTCACTGCTGAATCAGATGGGTGTCCTGGTGAAGGAAGACAGAGAGAAGGCAGAGAGAAGGCAGAATTACTGAATGCCTTCTTTCCTTCAGTGTTAACTGCTGAGGCCAGCCCTCAGGAATCCCAGACCCTGGGGCAAGGAGAGGAAGGCTGGAGAAAGGAAGACTCCCCCCCAGTTGTAAAGGGTTTGGTTAGAGATCAACTAGGCAGACTTCTTAACATCCATAAATCCTCAGGCCCTGATGAGTTGCACCCATGGGTGCTGAGGGAGCTGGCAGATGCTGTAGCTGAGCCACTCTCCATCAGCTTTGAAAAATCACAGAAAACAGGAACAGGGCCCAGTGACTGAAGGAAAGGCAGTGTTATTCCCATGTTCAAAACTGGCAAGAAGGAGGGGGATCCGGGAAACTACTGGCCAATTAGCCTCACCTCCATCCCTGGAAAGGTGATGGAACAGAACATTCTGGAGGTCATCACCAAGCATGTAGAAGAAAAGAAGGCCACTGGGAGCAGTCAGCATGGATTCCCCAAGGGGAAATCGTGCTTGACCAATCTGACAGCCTTCTGTGACAGCAGGGCAGGATGGGTGGATGAGGGGAGAGCAGTGGACGTTGTCTGCGTCCACTTCAGCGAGGCTTTGGATACCGTATCCCATAACATCCTCAGGTGAGCTCAGGAAATGTGGTTCAGATGGATGGACAGTGAGGCAGGCCAAGGACAGGCTGAATGGCAGAGCTCAGAGGGTCAGGGGAGTAGAATCCAGTTGGAGGCCTGCGGTCAGTGGTGTTCCCCAGGGATCAATGATGGCTCCAGTCTCACTCCATTTATTTCTCAGTGACCTGGATGAAGGGATACAAGGTTCCCTCAGCAGGTTTGCTGAGGATACAAACTGGGGGAGTGGCTGATACACCTGAAGGCTCTGCTGCCTTCCGGCTGGACCGTGGCAGGCTGGAGAGTTGGACACAGAGAATCCCAGTGAGGTTCAGCAAGGGCAGGTGCAGGGTCCTGCCCCAGGGAGGAATAACCCCAAGTACCAGCACAGGCTGGGGCTGCCCCACTAAAGAGCAGCTCTGCAGAGAAGGACCTGGGAGTCCTGGTGGATCACAAGGTGACCATGAGCCGGCAGTGTGTCCCTGTGGCCAGGAGGATCAGGGATCCTGGGGTGCGTCGGGAAGAGCGTGGCCAGCAGGCCAAGGGAGCTGATCCTCCCCCTCTGCTGGGCCCTGGTGAGGCCACATCTGGAGCGCTGTGTGCAGTTCTGGGCTGCTCAGTACAAGAGAGAAATGGAGCTTCTGGAGAGTGTCCAGCAAAGGGTCACAAAGATGATGAGGGGTCTGGAGCATCTCTCTTACGAGGAGAGACTGAGAGAACTGGGCCTGTTTAGTCTAAAGAAAGAAACCTGAGAGGGGATCTCATTAATGCATATAAGTATCTCAAAGGGGGTGCGAAGAGGTTGATGCCAGAATCTTTTCAGTGGTGCCCAGATACTGGACAAGAAGCAATGGCAATAAACTAAAACACAAGAAGCTTCACTCAACATGAGAAAGAACTTCTTCACATTGAGGGTGGCAGAGCACTGAAACAGGCTGCTCAGAGAGGTCATGGATTCACCCTCTCCAGAGACATTCAAAAGCCACCTGGACATGTTCCTATGTCCCCTGCACTAGGTGACCCTGCCTTGGTAGGGAGATTTCATCTTGGTAGCAAGATGAATTTCAGAGTACCTTCCAACCCTAAATATTCTGGTGGTTCTACTTTATACATAGTTTTGGCCCTTCTCTTGCATCTGCTGCCACACTGACCTCTGCAGACATCTTCTGTTCGTTTGTGTGTTTTGTGGTTGGTGGTTTCCTTTGTACTACACTGAGCTCATGTATGTGCAAGTTTTCACTCCTTGGATGCCTGCTTGTTTTTGTGGTTTTGTTCCTTTGTTTCCCTTTTTTGTACACTTTCTTCCTCATGACATTTAGAGTGTCTGCAGTTTGTATCCTCTGTATTTGGGCATGCTTTCCCTGTTTATGCCACCACATTTTCTGGCAGCAGCTCCTTGTATCCTGTCTTTGCTCTGTCTTCAAAGAAGATTGTGTACTAGACTTGCCCAAGTGTTTGTAGAGTTATATGGCTGCCTTGGTAATTTTTCTTTGAATGCCATTGCCTTTCACCCTGGTTAGGAATCTAGCAATAACTGCTTCATGTTTTATAGCTGCTCCTCGCTCAAGTAAGTCCTTTTGACTGCATTGTAATTTGATCAGTCTCTTCTTCTCTCTTTTTTTTTTTTTTTTATTACTCTCACTCAAAAAATAGATTATTTGTTTATGTCTCTGGGGAGTTGAATGTTTTTAAGATTTTGGATGGAGCCTCCCAGTCTACCATTGCTGGAGGCTGCTGATGCAGGTGATCCACCATCTAATACTACATCTAGTTCTCAGTTCTACTTTCTCTTTTTCTTAGGCAGCTTCTTGCAATCTTTTAGCTGTTCCATCACAATCAAAAGAAAACAGTTTTGCTGAATGAATTGATAATTTCATCCCTTTTTGAAAGCCTCTGCCTGGGAATTGGATATTGGTCACAATCACAAGATTGTTTTCTTCATTTGAGCAGTATAGCTTTCACTGCTGGGAGCACTTCAGAGGTTTTTTTCTCTCCCTCATTTGTGTACTCTACTGGGAAGTCTTCTGTCTTTGTCAGCTGTATATTCCTGAAAAATGGCTACATCTGAGTAAAGACCACAGTCCCTTCTCCCTCAGCTGAGGGACTGACTGCCAAATTGCTATAGCTTTATAAAGAGAATGAATAATGACAGCACCATGTTCTCTTAGGAGAAAATCTACAGGGAAAATCGCAGGTGTTAGTCCAAACACTATAGCATGCTCTACCCTGTCAAAACTGTGCAGTTCTGTGCTGTCAGTATTTAACAATGCCTCCCAAGGAAGTGGTTTTGCCTCTTTGCCTACAGTATGGTCCATGTACCAGCTGTCTGCTCTGTCTATATTATAAATATGGAGGACAACATGACACGAGTTTATCCATAGCATTGTGTTACCTGCATTATGCATTGTGCTTAAAAGTATGCTGAGCATAATAAAAAAGCAGTATAAAGGGCATCTGTCTGATGGGGGGGAGGCGAAGCCAAAGGCAGAGAGCCTTCTGGAAGAAGTACTTCCTACTTGTGGGAAACTCTTCTGTTCCCAGTGCAAAACTGTGTCTTACAGAAATTCTTTCCCAAGTCTCTGTGTTAAAGCATGCTGTGATCAGAGTAATGTAGCCACAGTCTGCAGGGAATTCCTCCTACTTTTTATCTGGGTAGCAAAACATTAGCATTGACACGCTACCACACTAGTGTGGTGACATTACTGAAATGCAGGATACACAGTTCCTTGTGCTTTGGCCCTGAGCTGTTAAGGGTGCTGCTAGTCCACTAAGGCAGCAGGCTCAGGTCTGTGAAGAAATCAGACAAGCTCTATGGAATGAACAGCTAGAGCCTCTCAGAAACACTCTGCTCTTTTGCCTGTTTAAAGTCTTCAAGCAGTAGCAGTCTCCTGTGTGCTCTGCACACAGCTCTTCTGATAGCACCCTCTTTCTTACTAGGCTGGATTCCTTGGTTTCTGGCAGCAGCCCTAGCCTTTCAGCTAAACATAACCATAATCTGGTGTAACCTTGCTGGTTGCTGGTGAACCGGCCCCTTGGCCAGGCTTCCTGCACACCATCTGAGGCCAGTGAGCAGATAAGCATGTTTGTGGGAGCCTGCAGTGTGCAGCTGCCCACTCCAGCAGAGAGGTTTCCTGGGTTGGTTAGTGCTTGGTTTAAGCTATTGTCATCTTGATTATTTATGTCACGGCACTGTTGGCATGGCAGGTGAGGAATTAGAACAGCTTCCCACCAGCCTTCACAATCCTTGTCAGACCAAGAAGTATACGGCAAAAAAAACCTTACCTCACCTCCAAACACTGTTCAGCTCATGCTGGAGACTCTAGACACTCACCCTAAGCTCAACAGCAGGAGAAAGTATTGCAATGCTCAGGGCATGCGCTTATAGCCTGTAAAATTTTCAGTATAGTCTATAGCCCTGATAACAAAAGCCAAGAAAATTATAATAATATCTCTGCTGCTTTTTGATATTGGTCCCTCAAACTACCCTGTAAAGAAAATAAAAACTAATGTAAAGAATACTGGAGATCACAGCTAAGCGTCAGAAGCTTCAGCTGGAGACTGGGAGACTGGCTTATCTTCTGACTCATAACCCAAACAGGCTCCTGAATGTGCATTGTACATGGGAATAAACGAGAATGCTCTGGAGGAACAGAGCCAGTAAGAACAATACTGAAAGTAGATAAGGTCAGACCAATTCTGGTAATAAAGGCTAATTAGTAAATCAGCAATGGAGTGTTTCAATAACACTGGCTGCGTTGCATCAGAAAAAGGAAAGACAGAGTGTACCAAATGTCTGAGGGGATGCCCAAAGGGATAAAGTCAGCACACTGAAGAACTACCTCTACTTAACCATTGAAGGGCTGTGTATGAGACCCATGATTTTATTCACTCAGTATTTTTTCAATACTGGAGACCAAAAATACTCTGTGTGGGAAGAGAGGTGCTGAGTAATGTAGTTTCAGCATGAAAAGGACGCAGTTGGTCTTAGAGTAGGATTTAGATTGGAAGCTAATGTTACAGAAAAAGCTCTAGCCTCACTTAAAAAAGATTTTCAAGGCAGAAGTGACAGGTCATTTAAGTGTTTGAAAATTTAAGTATACTATGTTATGTTGCAATGAAGAGGAGAAATACTAATGTCATGATCTGGAACCAAGTATTAATATACAAGTCATACCACAGGTCCATATCAGATTTGGCATCAAACATTATTGAGAGCAAAAAATGTAATACTATAGGAATATTTCCAACAAAAGGAAAAGTGAACAAAGATAATTAACAAGTGTATATCACTTATGTTTGCCTTTGTGTGTCAACAGCCCTGCCTTTTCAGTAAGAAGGAGTAGGACTGAAAATAGCAACATTTCTTTTGCTGTAGAGTGTGGTGGCTTTTTTATGAAGGCCTTTTTATGAAGACCTTCCCTGTGGGAAGATGCAGCTGCTTAGACCTGCAGCTGTACAGTAAGAGTGAAAGACAACACTTAAGTCTGTTGAAGGGGTGGCTCTTCAGAAGCTGTGCAGTGGAGACCTCAGTGAGGAGAGCTGATTGCCTGGTGGTGCAGGCTGCTGACAGCACTGCAGCACTGCAGACATGGGGGTGGTCACAGCGCCGTGCAGACACTCCATGCCATGGGATTGCCAGCCCAAAGACAAGGGTGACTCTTCCCTTCTCATCAGTGCCACTGGCATCATAGCTGCAGGAACTAGCTACATAGCTTCTAGATGAGGGTCCCAGTGATCCAGCAAATCTCTACCCTAATAAACAGTAAAAAAACATCCCTTGTCCTGGGAATTTCTATTTATTTTTCACCAAAAGTGCAGGTTAGAAAACCCTGCAAACTAGGGAGACTAGAATGAGTCTAATAAAACGGTGGGATTATGTAGGACAAAACTCTCAGGGTAACAACAGGTGAGAGTGATAGGATTTCAAGACATCCTTTCCAGAGCTTTATCATTTTAGGGTTTGGTTTGGTTTCTTGGGTTTTTTGGGGACTTTTTTTTGCTTTTATTAACACCCAGGTAACATCAGTTATTAATTAAGAGATGAAATTAGGAAGCTCTTGTTTAAAAATCCAGTCTTCAGTGCTTTTCACTCAAACTGCTAAATGCTCCTGAGACTTCATCTTCTGCTCCAGGAAACCCAGAAGACCAGAATGCCACTTCCAGTAGATTTAGTACAGACTTCTTTTTGGCTGCCTCCTTCCTCTCCTCCCCCATCTCCCTGCCAATAATTATGCTACAAAACATGGCCTCTCTCATGAAATTGATAATGGACTTCAGGCCAACATAAATCAAATAGATGTTATCTACAGCAGACTTGGTGTGCATTTTTTTGTTACAAAATGGGAAATGGTCAAAACCATATTTAATAGAGAAACATGAATTTGGGGGGATTATTTTACAGTATTGATTTGATGTTGATCTATAGCAGAGTTGGGAAGAAGACTTTTTTTGGATTAAAGATTTTCAGGAAAAAATTGGTGATTTATTGACTTGTGAACACTGTCCCAGTCTAAGGAGTCTAAACTCTTATTCCAAATAACAAGTGTAGAGGAACGGTGTAAGTCCCATATTGCAGGGTGACAAGCTAAGATCTTGATGAGAGAGGCTTACTTTCAGAGTATCCAGGAATGAGGATATTTGTCTGGGCACAGTTGACCTAGCCAGCTACAGGGTGATGGGTGTTCCACCCCGGACTCACAGGCATTCCAGCCTTAAGCACATCCTCTTCTTGGGCCCTTACAAGGAGGTGTTCAGCAACAAGAGAATGCAGGTGATGTGGTGACCACTCTCTCTTCCTTCTTTCCACACTTTTTTGTGTTCAGTGGGCTCAGGGTATATGTGTGACAATGAGCTGCAAAGTTAAATTAGTAGGAGGATGCAAATTTTGAGAATTCCAGCGAGACTTAGTCATGAGTTACTCCCTGGACAGCACTATGATTTGGATGTCTACCTGCCAGCAAAAAAATATGTTCAAATTTAGAATCTTTTATTGGAAAATGAGATTCAGAAGAAGCTACCCTGTCAAATGATGAGCTGTGAGCAATAGCAGTGCCTGGCAGTTGAGTTCTGATGCTTACAGATTCATTTAGGCTGAATCTATGCAGCCTTTATGAGCCATGAAGGGAGCCTCCCATCAGCTGGTGAGGGATGACTCATGCTCACGCTTTTTATGATCAGCCCCCCTGGAGCAGAGTCACTGCAGCAAAACTCAGAACTCAGGAGGATTTGGGGCTATATACACCACTGTCTGTTACCCTTGGGACTAACCATGAGAAATTGCCAACCTAAAATGCAAAATTTAGAAGGATGGAACTGGAGGTGAAGGTGACTAGATGGGAACTGGGAGCCTCAGTGGAGCAGCATTGCTACACTTGAAAGCCACCGTGTTTAAAAGTCACTCCCATAGAAAAGGTGTCTGACAGTGCAGCTTTAATGGACAGAAGACTTAATGGATATAAAGACAGAAAAAATACATTGTGGTCACACAGGTGATGCATGTTTGCAGTGCCACTCTGAAGAGCCTGTGCATCCACACGGTCCACATTGCACAGCCAGGGTTGCCCATTTTTGAGCAGGAGCTGCTGATATGCTCCATGTCCATGCTGCAGTCAGTGGGCCATAGCAGGACAGTGCTGAACTATTTATGCAAGCCCAGTCACAAGGACCATGCAGGGACCTGCCTCTGAGGTGGGAGGCAAGTGTCATTGCCATCTGTACAAGTGTGGCTGCCCTAGCAACAAATAACCCCTGAGCCTGGCTCACCCAGCACCAGTTCTCATCTGCTCCCAGAGATCTGGTTTCCATCTGGAGCACCATCTCATCAGAGTCAGGAGGGATAAAGGTCCAGTGGTGAGGGTGCACTTCATCTGGTTCCTCATATTCAGTGCTGAGAGTTGAGGACATGGAGGTGGCAGCAAGACTCCCCGGTTTGTTGGGCTCAAGACAGGCCCCAAGCCCAAACGAGATGGAGACTGATCATGGAATAGGAACAGTGGGACTGTGAAGATCTACTCACCAAAGACTCAGTGCTGCTTGCGCATCTATATAAAGATTCTCTGAACCTTTTGGTGGAAAAGGTTGCATTAAACTTCTGAGATGCAAGCTGACCCAGCTCATCTCAATGGTTGTACCTTGTGCCAAGCTGCTCTGCCATCCTGTGGGAGCTGATAGAGTCCTGAGGACATCTGGGATGCCTTTGAGCTCCTCAGCCCCAGCTCACCGCTCTGTGCCCCTGCAACATGCTAGTTGTTGTTAGTAAACCAGTTCAAGATAAAACAGATATGCTTAAGGAAAGGGTCTTGACAACCCGCAAGCACAGTGAGTAAATATTTATCTCAGGAAAGCATTGGTGTCTCATGCATGCATAGGATGTGGGGCAGCCCACGACATACACTGATAATGTTGCAAGACTGGTGGGCAGAGCAGTGAACCCTTGCAGAGTTCCACATCCCCACTGGCTGTGTAGAGCAGATCCTGGAGCAAAGTCCTCACCCTACAAAGGCAAGCTGGGAAAGCTGGGGCTGTTCAGTCTGGAGAAGAGAAGTTTGCGTGGAGACCTCACAGCAGCCTTCCAGGATCTGAAAGTGGCCTACAGGGAACCAGAGAGGGACCCTTCACCAGGAACCGCAGTGATAGGACAAGGAGTAATGGCTTCAAACTGAAAGAGAGGAAATTTATATTACATATTAGGAAGAAATTTTTCACTGTAAGAGTTGTGAGACACTAGGACAGGTTGCCGAGGGAGGTTGCAGATGCCCCAAATCTGGCAGTGTTCAGGTTGGATAAGGCTTTGAGTAATCTGGGGAGCTACCCCTGACCATGGCAGGAGGGTTGGAACTAGGTTATTTTTAAGGCCCATTCCAACCCCTTAACATCCTAGATTCTATGATTCTGTTCATCAGCTCTAGGTTTCCTCTTCAGAGGAGTTAGTTGGTCCATGACTCAAAGCTCAGGAGTCAACTAGCATAAAGGCAGGGCTGAAGGGCCCAAGGTCCACTGGAACCCATGGAGAAGTGCCCTTAGTACCCTTTCTCCTCTCTGACAATCTGGAGTCCTCAGTCACTCACAAGCTAGCAATGCCATACTTGGAAAAAAGTTTAGCTATTCCTGCTTTGAACCTTCTTGTGTGAGGAGTGGGATGGAAGTATTCCCTTTAACAGTGATCCCAAGACAATGCACATATATGGTCTCTTTGTCCTGGCGAGTTAGAGAAAAGCTGCCCTGCTCTGTGCTCTCCACTCAGCTGGGGATTTCCAGAAGGATGAGAGCTTTCCTTCCTATCTCTCTGATGAGTCCACCCGGTGAGTTCATGATTTCCTCCCTTACTCAGCTGCAAACCTGCCCGCTGGAACCAAGGGCACTCATTAACCTCCTCCACACCTCCCGGTGCTGCTGGGGTGGTTCAGCAGAGTTTAACCAACTAACTGTCCAAACTTTCTGGAACTTGATTAAATTCCCAGAAATCCAGGTGGCTGGCATAGCGTGACTAAATGTGTCACTAACCACAGACCCTCCCCGGGGACACTTCCCATCCCCTGCTCCTTACATTCCTGTAATTAACCCCTCTATCTAATTTCTTCCCATTGTTTCACTCACAGTGTTGAGAGCTGCTCAGTAACTGTACCTGAAGGCTATGAAATGCTACAGAGCAAGTAGCTTTTCTCCCATGTTAACTAAAACAGGCTCCTCAGCAAACCATTTTCTGACAATCTACTCTAGGCTCTGTCTGTTATACTGGAGGTATTATTTAGAACCACATGCTGCGTGGGCCAACAATTACATTTTAAAACAAAGCAAGTACAAGGTAATCAAATGCAAGAGCAGTAATTTTCTTTATATATATAAAAGAAAGCCTGTATAGGAAATTATATTTCTGATTAAGAGTCTTGTAGTAAAACTCAGCTGCTGGGTAGGAAGCGCAGGTGAAATTTTCTGAGTCATTATTGAGCCAGTTAGCATGATTAGAAGGGGTCATAGTATTTGATCAAAACTGAGATCCTGATCAGATGATACTCATTAGTTTTGATTCATAAATGAAAAATATTCTTCTTAGGTGAAGTGAGTAGGTTTTTTTAAATTACTTTCCCTCTGTTTCTGGGATAAACCACATCTTAGTCTAGGTTGATCACAAGTAAACTAAGGTGAAGCATTGCATGCAACACCATTGCTACCTGCAGCAGGCACCTGTACAACTCTCACCACAGGAAAGATTGTAAGGCAGAAACACTGTTCTCTGGTGTACCAGAGGAGATACTGCATTACTGCAATCACTGTGAAGCAGCAAATGTTATTTTAATGACGCCCAGCTTGGTAGTTTCCCAAGGGTGAAATCAATATCTTGATGGTTAAACTGAAGCTACCATTATATTAGTGAGAACATATGTATGACCTCATTGACAACACTCAGAACACTGAGCTGAGAGAGGGCAATCTCCCTCTTGAAAGGCTGCAGACGTCCAAATCCATCTGCAATATAGAGAAGATGTGTTCATTTAGATAATGCTAGAAAA
Source organism: Rhipidura dahli (assembly GCA_013399225.1). Classification (NCBI taxonomy): domain Eukaryota; kingdom Metazoa; phylum Chordata; class Aves; order Passeriformes; family Rhipiduridae; genus Rhipidura; species Rhipidura dahli. Next base: position 42,894 of record VXAC01002474.1, on the reverse strand, counting down.
CAGCAATAAAGTAGAGATAGCTAAATGTTCATTATAGGCGAGGTTCCTTCTGCTGCTTTTGAGCTTAAGCAGTAAAAGGTCATACTATCTCTAATTGAATTGCTTTGTATTGTTCCAATCTACATAATGTACTGTTTACAAATAGAGCATCATCTTAAGCACTTTGTGCCATGTGGCCAAACACTGAAATGTTGCTCTTTATTGTACTTGTGCATTTTGTAATTAAGTAACTGTGATATCAGAAAACTGTAGGTCCATTTGGAGATTTATGACACTATGAATGAACTGTTTGCTAGTGTGTCATCATTTTCTAATCTTTTATTTCTAAAATATGAAACTTGAAAAAAAATTAAATAAACATCCCCCCAGAGCAAACAAAACCCAAACACACACACACACACAAGCACAAATAACAAACAAAACCCAAACCAACCAACCAAACCAACAAAACAGACAGAAAGAAGAAAACATACTCAGACATGAAATTTGCAGCACATAAGTCTTGTGGATTTTTGAAAATAAGCTACTTTGTTAGGAAATATGAGAAGGTATAAATGAATGTACTATTTTGTAATTGCATTTCTGTACCTTTATTTAGTCAGTCACCATTCACCTTTATGGGCTGAATGGTGACTGACTTCAAATCACAGCAATGCCACTACAGGTCTCACATGCAGGACACAGTGGGAATTGTCCCTGGTTTGCTGAATTTGATACAGTCCTCCTTTCAACCAAAATCATCCTCTGCAGAGTTAAGTTACAAACAACTGGCAGCAGAATACAGGTAAGCATCTAGATTAACTTCTGCAAGATTTTTCATATGCAAACTTTTTAAAAGAGCAATTTTAATCATGGGCAATATTTAAAGTGAGAACACAGAAGCTGAAAATGGAGCTGGTACATGATAAGTATTTGTAACATTGTTGAAACTCCAGCACCTCTTCAGCTCTTGGTAATAGGCATGAAATATCATCCAAAAAATAATTTAAAGAAAATATTTCTTCCGCACAACCTTACCACTGCATCATGCTTAAAATGCATGTTTTGTATATAATTTTCATTGTTATCTAAAAACCACTGTCTTCTTGACAGCCAGGGCTTTGACATGTGGAAGGCAGCTCAGCCTCTCTTGGCAAGAACTTAAAATGCAAGTCACTCCAACTCAAAGACAAACGCACTCCATCTGCAAGTGTACGTGTGAACTTCATTGAGTGCTCTTTAAATATAAGCAGCTGCTTAATAATAGTAAAAATAATAATGATACTACAGAACTACCATAGCAAATACCAATGGTTCTCTGAGTGGCAGAGAAAGCAAATACTGTATTAAACTTCATGTGATCAAAAAACAACCTGAATCATAGAATGACCAGAGAAATTAGGAAAGACTGTTCCATACTATCTACTTTACTTATGAGGTACAACTGATAATAAACTCAAGAGGCTTTTTTATCTAGAAGATTTTTCCACTTGAAAATGTCTTTTCCTTTTATTTTTGTTTTCCATAAGAAGCATAAGTTCCAAGAAAATTCAGCAGGAGGAAAACAGTTTCAAAGAAAAATTTATAATCTTTCAGATAATATTATCAAGGCAGAATTTGTTAGGAATGCAACAAACTTGTCAACTGAAGATTTTAAAACTTTTTTGTTCCTTTACTTCTGTGTATCTGCACAAGGTCAGCTGTTGTACGTACTCTTACGCAACAAAGCGCATATGCAAATAAAAGATACATGATGTAGAAAAAAATAAACATAATCAAAAATATTTAATTGAGGCTTCATATGTTAGAGAAAATTTGAACATATTTGTATTTCTGAACAGAAAGGAAAATTAATCTTTATGTAGAAGTTTCTAAGAAAAAGTAGCCGAATTTCCATCACTCTCGGTTAAGCTGTTCCCAGAGGTCAAGCATATTCACTGGATTTTGCTTTGTTAGCATCACAAGCCCACATGGAGGAAAAGAGCAATGTCTGAAATCCTGTTGTGTTTGAAAATTCATGTATATTCAGTCACCTCTGACTTCTGTGCTCACTTTCCCCAAGCACTCACATGCTTTAAGTGTTAGTGTCATAAATACTGAGGAAGCAGATGGTCACACTAACCACCACTCACTTCTCTGTAAATGTTGGAAAGGTCAGTTATAACTGAAGGACTTGTAAATAGGGAAATCATCTGAAAAACTGTTTCTTAGGACTCAGAGGGATTTTCTGTAGATCTGATGGATTTATGCAGTTGGCAGTGTTTTGTGAGCCGTCTGGTCCCTGCAAAACACCATGTGGGTTTGTTGGGCAATGACAAAATGATGGCTAACATGAGCTGAGTGGGTGTGGGTGACAGGCAATAAGTGTCTGCAGGGAAGTTTGGCACAAGTTTACCTGGCAGATCTACTGTAATTAATGTTAAAAAAAAAAAAGTCATCAAGCTATTTAAACTGTAAGATACGTATGGGCAGGAAAATCTGAAAAGTCTTTTTCTCTCTCCCCCTCAGCTGAAACCCCAGCACATTTCTACTACCATAGGGAGAAGAAATAGTTTTATTGAAGTACAATAGTCGCAGCTTGAACAATCTGTTCTTGCTGTATATTTGAAGTTTAGATTCTCTCCTCTGAAATGAGTGGATTAGAAAGTGGAACACCATGTATAAACTATTTTTGATGTGAATAGTTTTGCAACGCTGAATAAGCCTATTGATTACTCCCTGGATAAAACAGCTGAAAGTAGTTTTCCATGTATTTCAGTACTTGCAGTCTGCTCCACTATATATTGTTTCATTAAGCAATATGGCTTCTGAGATCTTCATGTGTTAATCAGTACATGCAAGGAAAAAACCCACCACCACCGCAGTGGGTTGTCCCTGGTGCAGGAGCTGTAGCACCCCTTTGTCACTGTTACTTTCCTCACATTTATTTCCTACCTGTAAAGTTGTGTAATGGCACTGTAACGTTTTTAGCATATAAGAGGTCAGGCTTGAAAATATCGTCTCTGACAATATGTCAGAATATTGACACAATATCTACGTGTCTTCCAATACACAGTCATTCCTTTTGCATGCCAGTACCTCAATCTTTATCTTAATCAAGCAGCACTTGTGTGATTTCATGCACCTTTGTAGGCTGCATGTGTTTAGGAAAGAAAACATAGCTGGCAATCGAGGGAGAAGGAGTATGTGTTGCAACAGAGCAGTGTCTCCAGCAGCTGTGATGGCTCTGTGAGCAGGACTTCTTGAAACCTATTGCAAGCCAGTCAGCTGTCCTGGCAAGCATGATATGGGAGGGAGATACAGCCACCAGTCAAAATATATTTTTATGGAGTACTTTTCCACATTGGAAGCAGACATATCAGACCAGTAACACTTACCTGAACTGATGTGGACGCCAATGTAACACTGAACCATGCTATGGAAAATGCTCCCATGAGAGTTGTAAATAGTCATCTATCCATTTCAGTGGTCTTATCCTTTTTAATGATTTTGAGCAGTAAAAATACAAAATGCCTACCTTCTCTGCCTTGCACTTACTCTCATCCACAAAGACAGAAACCATTGGTCGATAACCAGACAATGTACAGAAATCCCAAGAGTGATCCTGGTTTTGCTTCCCACCTGAGAAAATTTACTTTAATATTCAGGAAGGCCCTCTATGGCCCCTGAGAAGGTGTTAAATGCAGTGTTCAAATGGCTCTCTCACATAAGAGAGCTGAACTGTAAAGCTTAAGTTTTTGTGTCCATTGTTTCTTGACACTGTCTGGTAGCTGATGATTGTCTCCTGACTTCTAACCTCTTTATTCTAGGGGTATTTTTAATATATTTGTGCTCTGATTCGGCATACTCCATGGACCATACCTATACTTTGTCCCTTACTGCACCTAGAATTTTCACGATAATAATACATTGCATCTAGGAATGACTGCTGCCTTTTTTGTCTCTAAAATAAGGTACATACCAATTATCCAGTTTAAAAAGCAATTAGAACTAAGTAATTGATGAATGGAGAATTTTGTTCACCCCTGTGAACAAAACCACAAAAACTACTGGGCATGACAGCATTACAAAGGGATAAGCTGCTGATCAGCCTGTCCAGCTGCCCCCAGTTACCAAAGGGTTCACAACAGGTTTCAAGCCACAAACTTCAAATGTAATTATATTGAGGTGTCAACTCGACCCAGTCTTGATGTTTTGCTGCCCTGTTAGCAGCTCCTCAGCTAAAAACTCAAACTCAAGCTTTATCAGATATTGAGAACAATATATAGGCAGAAAGACAACATAAAAGTGTCAAATTTTCCTTGCCGCTAGCAAAATTCAATGGTATGGTTAGGATTGAACAGAGAAGAAAAGGGAGGAAGATCAGGTACAGTTTGCAGATCCATAAAGAATAATTCTGCTTCTCAGCAAATCCACACGGAAAGAAAACACTGGGAAAAAAAGCTGAAATCTATTCTTTAAAATTTGCTTCTTCTGCTAATGTGGACTTTAAGATTCAATTTTCATTACAAGTTACGTGAAACTTTAATAGCTGTGGAATGTCCTTCTAAATGTACTTGGCTACAACTGGATTTTGTAGCGTATGTAGAATAGGAGATTAAAATCTGTTAAGAGTTATTTTTGCTCTTCAGTGTATCATGTGAGAAGCAAATACAGTAAAATTACATCCAGGAAGATTATTTGCTTGAAGGACCAGTATCATGTTTATTGAAAAACTGAGAAAACATAACTTACCAGAAGAATTTCTGTTAATGGATGAGGACAGGCACTAGGTAGCATGAGCTTAAGCAGCAAGCAAGGACTAAGAGGAATTTAAGGATCCTTACTGAAAAAAAATGGTTAGCAAACAGCTGTTAAGCTGGCAAAAATAACAGCACACAAAAAAAACCCCACCAAACGTAAAAGGTGCCCAGTACAAGTCGTGATATTCACAAGCCTTGATCCAAAGAAGTAATGGAACAAGAAATTAGGGAAACAACAAAGAGCTGGGTCTTTGTTGCCTCAGTCAAGACAGTTACAGCAGCCATTATTCATCAACTCTCTTCAAATAAAAAATGGCAATAGCCTGCTAATACCTTACAAGAGGTTATAGTTAAATGACCTCTGCAGATCAGGATGGCTTTTGCTTGCGCAAATCTGCAAATTCACACATACACAAAATCACAGTTTGTGGAAAATTTATTTTTATTTTCTAGCCATTTTCCACTGCACTAGACTTTGACATTTTTGAAAGAAGGGACCACATCCTGTTCACACCATACAGAGTTTGACACCTTCAGTATGGCTGAGGTACCTCAACCAAGTTAGAGGCCAGACAAGGCAGCACACACGGGAGGGGACAGGAAAACACTGTTCTGATGGTGATGGTCCACATTAAGTATCAGGACGCTCCTGACAGTTCTATTCTTAGCCAAAATCATTCTTTAGGGATGATCCGGAAAAGTACTACGACAGAACAATTGTATCTAGTGTCAAATGGACCTTCAGAAGGTGAATGGGTCTGCCTGAGGACTGCCCTGGACAGCCTTTGAGGCATTTACTCATTTCTACATGAGCAGCATAGTCAGGCTGCTTCAGTAGGGCTGCTCCATTTTCAAGTATAAAGCTATGGGATCTAAACAATGCTGCTTGCATTGAGTGGACTGGATTCCCAGCCAAAATAGGAGCATGAGGGTTTCTTTTCTGTGAGTTTTGAAGGTCATATATCATACAGCTTGCAAAATCCTTGTTTCAAAAATGTGTGGTAGGGATAAAGTTGATAATAGTATTCTGGGACTGCTCCAGTAAAAACAACTGAAAAGAAAGAACATCACTAGTTAAGGCTGTTGTGCTGTGTGTGGTAGCACTTCTGAGAGAACAGGATGTCCTCTCTGCCATTCAGTTTTTGAATACCCTCTGAAACAGTCACTGGTGACAAATATGTTTACAAAGTGAAGCAACAGTTACAACAAGATGGGAGTTCTTAAACACAAAACCACCTTTTCAAGCAAACACCAAAGCTGCTGCTCTGTTCTAGCTGGATGAAGCAGATATCTGCTTCCCAACTGCAGCTGAGAACCCCATTTGTGTGGCACCCTCCACATGGGAAGCCACTCAGTGTCTCCCACGTTTCCCTCCTGTCTCCACATGGATATGCAGCAGTGACAGTATGAGAGTTTTATAACTCAGTCAATCATTTATTATCTCTTTGATGGATGCCCCTGTCATGGAGTTATCCACGTAGGAGACATCTCAGGCATAGCTGAACTCCTGTGCTGAAGAAGTTCTTCTGCACCAGCTGAAGAACAGTGTCAGCATGGACCCTCCTGGCCTCCGATGCATGGGGTCAGGTGCTTTTCACTGATGTTTAAACTACCACCCTTTATGCTGAGGAAGACATAGTTCGTTATTGTGGCTCAGCTGACGCACATAACCTTGTTCCTCCCAGTGACTGAGATCTGTGCCTGAATCCTGATTGGGCAGATCACAACCTCAAACTGTCTAAATGTCTGAGATGATGTTTTATTGATTTCCTCTCACGCCGCAGCTGTACAGCTGGAGGGAAGTGACAGCACTCTGCAATTGGTTGCACAAGAGCTCTGGGTGATGGCACTGTTGCCTCCTCACAGCCCACTGTTGTTTTTGTGCTTACCCTTGACACATAACACATGCTAGCTCTGTGGGCCAGCAGCAAATTTCCCTTAAAACACCTTGCAGGATAGATCTGTGGTTTCAAGCACTGATGTCTCTATTGCCAATTTCTCAGTCTTGTCCTAAACTTGAACTGCTGGGCTCCCATTTTCGCCCCTCGTAATACTCGACAGAAGGTTGTTGATTCTTCAGGATTTTCTCCATGAACTCTTCAGATGCAATATGCACATTGCTGCACAAGACTTCCTTATGAGCCTTTTCTGGATCTGTACTTGTGCCTTCTGGACATCTGGTTAAGAGAGTCATTGCAAACTTCCCAGGTATTCAGGCACTGCAAGCACCAGACACACACCTGGATCATTAGGATAAATATTGCCTGTAATCTAAAATCTCACTTTTACCTGCACTAGTTCAGCCCAATTAATCTGGTCCCAGGATGAAATTTCAAGTCCTTATATCACTTTTTGATGCAATGTCAGCTCCCTATTTGTCATGTCTTCTTCAAAGCCACCAGCTGAGTTCTTTTTCCTGATGACACCTTCCTTCACTGACCTTCTACACCAAGCCCTGCAAGCCCTGCTTTCTCTCAGTCCAGGAGAAAGTTCAATGTCCCAGAAAGAGGTCCTTTTGGTCTCTGGAGCTATTTATGCATTCTGTAGCACTTCCATCTCCCCAGTTACAAATTTTCAGTGAAGCACCAACATCTGGAGATGTGCTAATTACAGCCATAGTTTTCAAGCATCCAGTGGCTGTGATAAGTCTCCTCCATGAGACACCTGCATGAAACACCAGGCCACAGGGCAACCAAAGCTGATTCTGCCTTAACAAGTACTTCATAGGGAATAGACCCAATGCAGCTGCCTCCTTACAGGCAGACATCCTCTGGGATTCTTGTTCCCAGCTATGCAGGAAATATCAGGTGCAAGACCTGTGTATTGCCTAACAGGCTTGGAGCTCGTCAAGGTCCCAGCTCCTGAGCAGCTATGTGATGGATTGTGGTGCTCCTACTGTGTGGCTGGTACCTCTGTGGGGGCAGTGCCTTGGGGAAACAGGTCTGGTCCCTTGTGTCCCCTGACTTGACAATGGGAAGTGATCCTCCTGCAATACTTCTGCATCACTTCTTGTCCCTGGCCACCGCACAGTTCTCCAGAAAGACAGCAAAAAGACAGTTATCCAGGAGGGTTCTAGCAGTGGCAGGACCTGTTCTGTGATGCCATGGGCAAGTCACCAATAAGTCATTTCAGAAACAGCTTTTTGCTCAGTGGGATGCTTTTGGTCCCTTGGGTCATGCAGTGGGAGAACCCCAACCCTCAGGCTCAGCTCAAAGGTTTTTCCCATTCTGTAAAGGAAATACACAATGGGCAAGAGATGAGAAACAATGGACAGAAAGTTGTGGGGTTTTGTAAGCATCTTGAGTAAACAAATGTGTCACTTCCTTTTCATCTTTGAAGAATGGAGGGAGCACTTTATGGCATCTAAGTTTGATCCACAGCGATGGACACAAGAATATATAAACTAGACAGAATTTAAATGCAGTGAATTTATATAAGGAAACGAGAAGCCAAGTTCCCTGACTCACATCTATCTGTAGTAATGTACACATTTCATGTAAAACCAACCTCTTAATGGCTCTTCCCTATTTTCAGCTAGCTGCTGGACTTTCAGATCTTCTACTTCACATGTGCAAGATGCTCTTAAAAAGATAGCCAGGTGCTATAAAATGAAAAAAGAACCTCCAAGCAACTCTGACAGTAAAAGTACTAGTTCCTAATTAAAAAAAAAAAAAAAACAAAAAACAACCGAACAACAAAAAAACCCAAACCAACAAAACCAACAAACAACACCTGCTGACTAAAATAGCAAATGTTACTTGTTAATCAATGATACTTGACCTACCACCAGAAGCATTTCTGTCATAAAGCAAAGGCTTGGTTTGTGTGTGTTTACATCTTTAAAGTTTTTCATAACAAGTTCTATATGGGAGTTGTCTCATTAGTTACTGTAAGAAAACATCAGAGACTTGAAGAGTAAGCCACAACCTGCTATTTTTGAAATTCTTGTGGTGCATTATTTCCCACTTGACCTTGTCTTGAGGTACTCTTGACCTTCGGTCTGTGCACTCACTGGTCCTGGAGTCTAATGTCAATCTCCCCATATCCATACTTCTGAGGACTCCCCTGGAGTCTTAGAAGTGTTTAAAGACTATACTTTTTTTTTTGAAGGCACATCACTTCTGCCTTGAATTTTAGCTGGGCATGGAGTTCAAAATAAGACACAGATTTCATGATACCTCTGTAAATACATGCACCATATACATATATTGATCTTATACATGGCTGTACTGACTATAAAAATTTCTGCTGCTGCTAATTAACACACTTTTTGTTGGAAGAAAGTGAAAATAAGATCTATAATTTTATTTTGTAAATAGATAGGTTTGGGTAAACCAGGGAAGAGCTGTGGTCTCCAAGATAAGAATTCACTTGTGGGGTGAATATTTCAAGGCCTGCCAGTTTAAATCTCATTAATTCTAATGCCTATCACTGGGTAGCAGGTTTTCCAAGAAAAGCAATGAGACTGTGTTCTTTGTGTAGACAGTATTTTGTTGGCTCCAGTAACATGATTCAAAGGGCTCATTACAAAGAAAGAATATCTTGAGAGCTGTCTTGTTCTTTGTCATTGTCAATAGAATGCACGCACCAAAGATCAGTCTGGTCAAACCTTCATTAGCCGTGCCCAGACTTGGGATGGAAATGAAACAGCTTTCTTCCAGCTGATGACTCTATCATGTCAAACAACTGTTTTCAATTTCCAGATTGCTGGAAGACACAATGCTTTGGGCCACAAACTTCACAGGAAAATATCTGACTATGAAACTAGTCAAGCTCTGCAATGACAGGGGCTAGATTAGAGAAAGCCCAAGTACCACTAGTGGTGCTCCAGCTGTCATCTTGATAAAAGAAAATTTTCAAATGATTACCTAGAAGCAATGACTTGGTAAAGAAGCTTAATGCAGAGATTTATTTCCTTGTCTCTTAATAAAGAAAGTGGAAAGCATAGTTATAGATGTAAAGGCAGAGGAGGGTCATGCACAAACACCAGGCAGGAAGAAGCTGAGACTGCAGCTGAACTGCATGTGTGTGTCTGTTGTGCAAAGCTCCTGTGTGTGGCTCAGTTACAGTGGAGTTTGGTCTTCCCATTATTATCTACATTTTAATGAGGAACCTCTATAGAAGGAAAAAGTGAGAGATAGTCTGTTTGCTACTCCTTATCCATTCTTTGGGAAATTACAGAGGAACAGTTCTTTGGATAATAGGGAGCACTTCTTTTGAACAACATTTTTTCCATTCATAAATATTCAGGAGCAATTTGAGATGTAAAAGCAAAAAATGCAAATGAGTTCATTAAACTGAAATGTCACCGAGAATTGCAGTGATGACTCCATCCCAGTTAGAAGTAGGTCATTGCAATTTCTCTTATCACAGGGCTGAACCTGATGGGGACCCGAATTTCTGCCCTTACAACAGCCAGGGGCTGGAGCTTCATTCCATGCCCCTTGAGTGTGTGTCGATGTGGTCATGCAAAAGTCAGAGACAACATACACTGTAATTGATGTTATATTTAGCAAAAAACATATGGTGAAACCTCAAGTTAATTTTAGCTCCTTTTTGTTCTCTTTATCTCTCTCTCTTTTGTTTTGTTGGGTTTTTGTTTGGTTGTTTGTTTTTTGGTAAAAAAAAAGCAAAAAAAATGTACAAAATCAAACTAGATTTACAGGTGATACTGTGCTATTGCAAACTACAGAAGACTCCTTCGCTGTGCCTATTGAAATGGCTGAGAACCATTCTCTGGGAATTGGTCTGATCACACCAAAGTTAAAACTTCCCATGCAGGTCCTTTGTCCTGCCATGTGACTCAAGTGTTTACATAGTCATTGTGTTGCTTTAGATGCAGACTCACACAACCATTTATTAAAGAAGAAAACCCTCCTGCAAGCATGGAGTGACACCAGACTCAATCCAGAACAATACATCCTTCAAGAAAAAATGACCTAAATATGCCGTCAAACTTTCCAGTGTGTTCCTCAGAATGGCAATACTTCTATCATTTGTTGTTCTTCATAATTTGATGATGACTCCATGACAAGATAATATCTGTATCTATGGATTGCAAAACACTGTATGATGATGAACGGGTGTATGAGGAACCTGACAAGAATCAGCCCTATGCATGTTCTTTAATACTTCCTCAGTGATAATTGCATTTTGAGACTCATCAATAAGTTGATTTTAATCCCTTTATCACAATCCCCATAAATTTTAGAATTCAAGTGTTTTAAATCAAATTGTCATTGAGGATGTCTTGACCATGTCACCTGTTGTATCAAAAGAGATACCTGTCAACCAGACTCACGGGCATATCAAACAGGATTGTTGCCTTTCTTTGATAAGGCCTGAATTATAAGTAACATGAACTAATACAATTTGTAATATGTTAGTTCAAAACAAAGAAATAAAAAGAATTAAATACAAAAGTATTCTGTACTGAGGTCAAAAATTAATGTAAGCTATTAATTTTAATTTTTCTAAATTCAGTCTTACTGAAATAGGTGTATTTCACCTAATTGCATTCAGTATTTCATTTAAACATATCAGAGTATAATTTTTCCATTGAAGAATGTTTACTTTGATCTTTTTTGACGAGCTGTGAAACCAAAGCTCTTACTACTAGTAAGTTTCTAACAATTATGTCATCAGTATTGTCGATTGCCTTGTGAGTTCTCCCTAGGTGGCTGATAGCAGGCAGGCTGTGTACCACAATGTTCTCAGGACACATGCATAGCTAAGTCTTTTTGTGCTATCAACACTATTTAATATGCTGTGTATGTAAATCCAACAGGCACAAGCTTTACATGACCCATTTTGGGCAGCAGTAACTAAACAACAAGCTGACAGAAATGAGCCAGGGACAGAAGTCCTTAATCACACACGCAGCCCACTCCCTATGTCTATGAATCTTGCATTTTTATCTAAAAGTAAACTAGTCCATTGAATGTGGAGAGAGGAATAAAGTGAAATTTTGCAGTGAAGCCAGAGTTCAGGAGAAGAGGAAGAAGTGGATAGTTAAAGATAAGGAGTACACAGGTACATCAGTGGTCCATGACCCGTGTGCTGATATGTGTACAGACAGAAGAGATGTGGCACAGAGCACTCACCCAGTTTTACTCCCAGGAAGTGAAGCAAACACTCAGCTCGTGCTGCATTCCTGTCCCAAGGCTTCATGCTGGGGTGCACAGCAGAACTTAGGTGCTGGAAAACTGCACAGTGTATATCTGCAGTGCTGTTATTTACATTGTTCTTTCATGTAATTTATTTCTAGTCTTGCAATGGAAAGCCTGACATTCAGCCTTAATTAATAAGAATTTTAATTATGTCACCCCTGAAATCTGTCCTTGGATATGGGAGCAAAGTACAGTGGGGAGGAATTGAGAAAGATCCTGAAATAGCATAATAAATCTAAAGAAGTACACACAACCTACTACAGATGTATTTTGGAGACTGATGTGATGGGACCACTTGCTGCCACACTGCAATGGTCTGATTCAGGAGGAGAGTTTCCAGCTTGTAAGCATGAGGCAGCCTTGCAATCCCACCCACCATCAGATGGTCATGGGCAAGCAAGTGGGACATCAGGCCTGAGTTATAAAGCTGTCAGCACAAAACCAAGGCATTGGCACACAAAAGCATTCCTGCTCTTATCATCATCCTTCAGTCATAGCTCTAAGCACCTGGCATGGTCCAGACTTCTGCTGCCTCCAAAATCAATTTATTTTTCTCAGTCAGAAAAACTAGTACACTGGTATATTAGGAAGCAAAAGGCAAATTCCTCCTAGATAAAGGGATAGATATATACAGTATGTGTGTTTATGTATATATATAAACAGATAGCTGCCTTCATGCCTTGTGGTCAGATGGGAAACATGTCACCAAATAATTTTAAGTGCTGAGATCTGAAGGCAATTGTGGTTGTGTCTGCCTGGGAGTAAGCACCAGTGACTGGGTCTGAAGTCTGAGACACTAAACCTGTTTTGCTAGCCCCTTACCTCAGATCAATCACCTTCACAGGCCCGTGGAGCTCTGAGCTGGTAGGTAATTATTTTACCCAACATGTTTGTTAAAAAAAAAATTTGTGAAAGAGTAACTTGCCCTTGCAAGCTTGACACCAGCTCAGGACTGCTCCACGGCCACGTGAGGCTGGTGCAGGACATGAGGGCAATGTGATCTACACTACCAATGTGATCTGTGCCTGTGACACTGGGTTGAAATATGCTTTGCAACCTCACACCTCATCTACACGAGATTTGAGCTGCAGGATGAACTGGTGGGGCACAGATGAGCTAGTGGGGCACTCAGACCTGCAGGGTTGCCTGGCCCTCAGTTCAATCCTCAGAGGTACATCCAGCATGATGAAAATCAGCACCCTGGAATCTGCTCAGCCTCTGGCCCGTGGGCCCAAGCTGCTGCCAGTGCAGGTACTGCTCCAGGGAGGAAAGGTGTTGCTGCTCTAGTGGGGAACAGTGTCATTACTACAGTGGGGAACTGTGTCACTGCACCACACCTACACTAACACTACACAGGGGTGATGAACAATGGACACAGGGTGGGATTCAGCAGCATGTTCAACATCTTCCTGAAACTAAGCTTTATTGCTGGGACAGGTCTTCCAATTTCTTGCTCTCAAGTTGAAGCTGATGCAAATGTACTATTTCCATGTTATTAAGTGCACTTCAATCTACATTGATTGAAACAGCATTTTAGCATTTTACAGGTCAAAATTAAATTTCAGTTTAAACCAGTTGGCAGCAACGGGCTCTTGGTCCATGCACACACTCCCTGTTACAAGAGTAGCCAAAATCAGGTGGTTCTTCTCCAGCAGGGAGGTTGAACCAGATGACCCACTATGGTCCCATTCTGTTATTCTGTGGCTCACTGATAGGGCACAGTTTGGTCATCTGCCACCTTGTAGTTTATGCCTGGAGCTAATGAAGGGCGCTGATATTTCATCATAAAACCAGGGAGAGAGTGTATGCTCCCCATCTCCCACAGCATCAGGGAGGGAGCCCTGCAAAGCTGTCCAAGGCTGGGCAGAGGCTTGCTGCCCACTCCATCTGGATGTGTCTGAGAGTTCCCAGGTCACAGGGCTGCAGGGACAGTCTGCAACGGGCTGCCAAGGAAGCTGTGCCCCACCACACTGAGCTATTTAAGGCTTCTTCATTTAGCAAAACCTTTGTAGCCAGTTTTGCAGAAAAGCCAGGGCACCATAGCCTGTGCAGGGTTCTATTCTGATTAGTTTCTGATAGCTTTGGATTTCATGTCTGTGCTAAATAAACTTAGCTGATTTTGAAATAGTTGGAATTGTTGGCTTATGTGAGGGCATATTCATTGTCATACATCCCTGACGATAAATAACCAGACTGCTGGCCTCTGTGGAGACAGGCATGGCAGCACCAACATTGTTGCTATTAGCACTGGCTGGAGATTTCCCAGTTGATTTTCTTTTCCTTCAGAAAACACTGATCAGATAAAATAAACTAAAAAAAGGTAAAGAAATTATTTGGTCATTGTTACAGTTTTCATTGGAAAATTAGAGATGTCTTTTATGTGATAGTCCCATATGATTTATGTTGTACTATGTTTCTACCTAAAAGTTAAGCAATAAGGGAGTCAAACCAAGATGTCTTGGCCTAATCAAAATAAGATATAGGGCCCTTTTCCAAATAATATATTTCATGTAAAGGCATTCTTAGCATTTCCAAAATTAAATATGCAAAGCACCTCATCTTTGTAAATGACAGCCTTTTGAGTTTTGATGTTGAGCAAGGACAAAAGGTGGGACTAAGGTGCTGGAACTTGTTCTCATGTAGAAGTTTTGTTTCTGGATTGATTCCAGCCCATGTAATGCAACAAGCTGTGGAACAAATAATTACTCACAAATATTTTGCAAAGAAGATTAACAGGGCTTTTCCAGGGCTAGAGGAAGTTAGGGGCAATGGGTCATGGGTACAAAACAGCTACTTAAAACATCTTGTTTCACTATCTAGATGACAGAGATAGAAATTGGGAAAATAATTTCTTTTCCTGTTAAAGGGAGTTCCTGAGGAGCAAGAGCTGCCTCTCAGCACAGAGAGGGAGTATTCTTTACAGTAATGCACAGCCATCGCAGGAGAGCAGGAATACTTCAGATTTCAGTGCAAAGCAGACCAGCAATCTTATGTTTCCTCTTGTCCACTAAAGCATTAGAACACCCACTTTCACTCTCTTGTTTTGCTGTTGTTGTTTTTTTCCAAAGAGCACAGCTCAGCAGAGGGGAGAATCCAGCCTTGTCAGAAGGAATTCTTAAACATTTGGAAAATGACTGGAAGCATTGAAATAAAAATATTCTAGGGGAATTTAGACATTCTTTTACTCTGATTATTTGCTTTGTTTGCTGGAGGATCTGTTGGTCCATTCTTTACAATTGTGAAGACATCAAACACTCCTACACAGGTATTCAAAGGGAATAAACATCTACCCTTTGGTTTCAATATCTCTTCAAATATTCAAGATTATTTCATTTCATTTGAAACAGACATTGAGGGCTTTTAGACTCCTATGACTCAGACCCAAACAAAAAAATTGATCTCTAACTCCTACTGCAACACATTGGAAATGGAGGCCTGCTGATTGCACTCCTTGAAAAGACAGAGGAAAATATTTTAGTGAGTTTAAAGAGCTGTGCCCCATTTGAACAATTTTCCTTTTGTCAGTATTTTGGTATCAGCAGATCTGGAGAGCTGTCTTAGGTACTGTCTGGCTCCATTTTGATCTACCCACAACCGGCTTCATCTCCCAAGTAGTATTTGCTCCATCAGAGTGAAAGAAGTCCACAACCTTGAGCACCCAGCCATCCCTTGAAGCAGCTTAGTTTTATCTCTGCATCTGTGTCACAGTTAATTCTCAACGACTCCTGAAATAATGAGTTTAATATCTACTTTTATTATGTAAATAGTTAATTTGCCTTTCTCTACTAGCATTGCCTACATTAGTGGTAGGCATCCAGCTGGCAACAGAGACCATTTTACAGAGACTTGTAGCAGAACTTGAAGCACTATCACTGTGACCCCATTCCCCAACAGCCCTCATCAGGATGAAGATGATGATGATGAAACAGGCATGATTAAACAAATAAAATCCTCAATGGACTCAACCGTCAAAACTGCAAGTGAGAAAAATACCTGGGACCTGTGTGCTGACTGACTCTGCAAGTCCAAATTTGGATCCCAGTTTAAATGCCTGCACTCCCCTTCAGGAAGAGCACAAGGAAGCATGTTCCTGACCCTTTGCTTTGGGTGCCCCATATTTCTGGACATGCCATATTGCTGGCCAAGAGCCCGTTTATCCCTATGGCATAGTCCTTCCAAGAGAGACTTCCTGTCTTATCGGCCAGTGATGCATCCAACTGCAGCTGGGTGTACCAAACCAGACAGAAGCACACCTAGGGCTGTGTCAACAGATGGTGAGGTCCTAACCTTCTCTGAGTCTTTTCCATTCATTCTCCCCCAAAGTCTTCTAGCATCCACAACTGTGTGTCTTCTGTCTCCCCTAGTGAGCTCAGACTCACGTCCAAAATACAGCATAGAAGTATCTATGAAAATCTGGCTCTGTCTACATAGAAGCTGAGTATTCAAAAGTGTGACCTCTGGAAATGGTGATTATCATCTTCATGAGATTTAATATGTACTTTAGAACTTAGGAAATGAAGTGGTAAAAAGAACTAAAAAAAGGGAAGCTTCCTGTAGCCGATCTATAGTACTTTTACTTTACTGTGTGCAAGTGGCACAATTAATCCACTTCTATGTAAGTTCTTGAAGAAATAATTACCTACTTCTGATTTGTGGGGGCTTTTCTTTTGTAGTTTGCAACTACTGTGTTATTCACACAAGACTCCGTACCTATTAGTAATAATCTCTTCAACAGACCAGCCATGTTTATTAATACTTGTCTCTGCCTGCTTATAAGAGAGCAAAAGGGCTTGCCTATACTACAAGACAAAATCATTCTGGCTATATGGATAATTTCCAGGCTGAAAATCCCAGGAATTATTACCACTAAAATCAGTACCAAGGGCTGAGATTATTAATTTTAACAATATCTTTTTTCTTGAACTCTTCTGAAGATCTAGACATCAAAAGCAAGTTCATTTCTGCCTTCACCCTCATCTGTGAGAAATGGGTGACTTTGCCCTTGCTGAATACAAGCTCTGGTGCTTCCCACATTTGCTTTCTTTGTCCCAATCCCCAGCTAGCAGTGGACAAGGAATGTTTGCACTTAAAATTAATAACTCAGCTTGCTCTTCTGGGGAAAGGAAAAGGTCATAAATTACATCTCTGTCTTTTAATGGAAAAGGATTTTTATGCAACTTCGGTTATCTCTGGCATTCTGAAAATTCAGTGTTGTACACCAATTTGGCTCCATGGGGGTAATCCTAGGTGCACTGAGAGCAAGAAAGGCTACATTCCAGTGGATTTCAGTGTTTCCAAGTCATGTGGAAAGTGGCTCATGTCCAGGGAGGCTGATGTCCTCAGTACCCATCTTGCCTTGCCCACACCACTGCTGGGGACTTCATGGGCCCCCTTTCAGAGCTGCATGGAATTACAGCTTGGTGTGGTGAATTCAGCATGGCTGTGTCTTCAGGTTTCCTTTTTTTCTGTTTTTATTACTCAGCTCTGTCCCTGAGGAGAGCAGACCACATCTCCAGCTTCTAGCAGAGAGAGGACAAATGGCACAAAACTGATTTGCACCATGAAACACCGTGTGATGAAGGCCTGGCCCATCCGATCTGATGTCTCCCACTTGCCACTTGATTTAGGCAAAACCACAAGTATCTCAAAGACATTTTCATACTTAGCTTTCAGTCACTTGGGTTTAAGTAAGATCTATGCTGGTACACTAATCAATTATTTTTCTCTTTTAATTCCAGCATGTCTGCACAATGTAGACAATAAAATATGGGCAGAATGGGCTGGAAGATAAGGTAGAGGTTACAACATTTTTCAAATTAAGCTGATTGCTTTATGTCATTTGAGAAGATAACATGCTTTTTCCTCTCATTT
Organism: Rhipidura dahli; assembly: GCA_013399225.1. Taxonomy (NCBI): domain Eukaryota; kingdom Metazoa; phylum Chordata; class Aves; order Passeriformes; family Rhipiduridae; genus Rhipidura; species Rhipidura dahli. The sequence goes on along the minus strand of VXAC01002474.1, from coordinate 25,133 downwards.
CTAATAAAACAGAGGCCTCAGAAATCCCCTGAAAAGGGACAGTTTGCTCAGCCTCAACCATGGTCTTTTTACAATGTCTGGGAAGAGCAGATTGCCCCAAATGGGGCCACCTACACTCATTGGTGGGGAGCCAGAGCAGGCACCATCATAGACACTGTTTCCAATGTCCAGCCACAGCATAACATACTGACTCTCCTTCCTGACCACATCCCAAGGGGTGAGGTTTCCACCCACAAAAGAGAGCACTCCTTCAGCCTGGTGAAACCCAACAAACTTCTGACTCAGTCAGAGCTGTCAGCCACGTGTGGTCCCAAACCCTTCAATCCTATAAATCTTCCAAGTGCTTACATTTTTCTACAGGGCACAGGTTAAATCAGAGTTTAAATTCTATTCACACCCTTTTTCTCCAATTTGCACAATGTATATGGCCTGCAGCATTTATGGGTGCTTCAAGAGTTACTTGTTGTGAAGAGCACAAACAGCACAATGAGCAAGGATCTGTGGCACAGTGATAAAACTGCCATTTTGGCGAATAAACAAGGTACAATGGCTGAGTGATGCCTTATAAGGACCTTCGGGGGGCTAAGGGATTTAATAGGGAGTGTCGAATACCTTCTAGGAGTAGTATGAAAGTAATCACTGAAAATTCAGGTTCACTTTATGAAATGGAAAATGGAAAATAGTCCAAGGATACATTCATTGTTATTCATGGATGTCTCATTTTATTCCATGATACTTTTTAACCCTTTAAAGTACTTTCCAACCTCCTACTACTGCTTGTTCCATGTCATGCTGTGACTAATCTTAGCTGTTGCTCCAGAAGTAGACTCACACCATAAGGAAAAAAGGCTCTAGGGGATTAAACAGAATTCTACTTGAAGGCCCATTTTTAGGTAGTACCTGAAATAATGTGTCTGTTGCTTATGCCTAAGGTCCAAGCATCTATGTTATCAAGAAAACGTCTCTAAGTGAGAATATCTGGAGACAACACAGAATAGTCATGCAAGCTGTTTCTGGAACCATTTTCTCTGAATAGAACACATGGACCCTAATCCACCAGGAGACAATGCACACTGCTTTATTCTAGACACATGAGAGATTTCCATTACATGATATACCTGGGCAGATCAGCTGCCTGTGCTTCTGAAAAGCCTTTAGTAAGTAAGCAAGTTTTATTTGCTTACTTCAGGACTGCACATATGCTTCATATTAACATAAGTACTGTGCTAGAGTTTTTCACTCCCAATATGGGCTCTATTTTCTTTTTTCCTTGATCTGGGACTAGTTCAAACAAAGATATTCATCACTTTTAATTATCTGTGACAGGCAAATACCAAAAAAATGAGCATGCTGAAGCTGCAAAATCTGCTTGAGGACTCAAGGCAAGGTAGGAAAGGATAGTGCTAAGTATGTGAAGGAGGGTGCTGTTACACTTCCAATAGTAAGCCTTTACCCTTGACCCAGCTGCTTTTGTCCTGAATTTTCAGATGCTTTCATGTGATGGAGCCCACAAGGACCAGGTTTGGGGATGGGAAACCTGATGCAGCAGGCTCAGAGACAAGGCTTGCAGCAGCAGTGACCAGCAGCAAGAGTCCCTGATGATTTCCTGCAGACAGAAGCATATTTAGATGGTGCATGGGCAAAGCACCTCTTTCCAAAGTTACCAGTGCAGTCCTGCTCTGCACAGCACCAGACAGCCTCCAGCTTCTCTCGTGGCAGCACAGGCTGCCAGGGCCCTGGGGTCACCAGGGCACCGAGGGATGACTTCTTTTATTCTACACATGCATATCATCTTCTGTTGACTGCAGATCCCAACCCAGAGACTGCACATGATAGGATAGTTTGCAAGGTCTCTACCAACAAATGACACTTTCTTTAGGACACAGGTGTTGGCACTTGCTTTTTAACACCTCCCTGTAACTTTACACACACGGTCTGCATTTATTTTGAATCAACACATAACAGCATAAAGTTTATAGCTGTCCTCAGACCCACTTCCAGGAAAGGACTCTGACTGTGTCACCCCACACCACCAACCACCTCTGCTTTGTGACTGTTGAGTTTGTTGTGCCTCAACTCAAGCACGAAAAGTATGTGTTGGAAGAGTCAAAATTTCCTGCTGTTCTCTTGTGAATGCTAGGTACAATCCTTGCAAAACTCTCCTAGAATAGAATTACTCACCTTCCTCTCAGTAAGAAAGAGTATGAAATATTTGATGGATAAATAATTTTTGCTTCAGATGGTGCCTGCTCTTCCATTCCATCACCAGTCTAATGAGTTTTTCAAATTAACTGACCATTATGGCTTTAAGGCTCTGCTCCATTTAGGTGAAGTAGGTATAGATCTACACCCATCTTTGAAGCCAAAGGAAAGCACCTCAGGACTTTTAGAGCAGCCTGTCAATTGCCTGCCTGGGCAAGGAGGGTACCAAGACAGAGTAATATTATAGAATCATAGAATGGTTTGGATTGGAAGCACCCTTAAAGACCACGTAGTTCCTTCCAAGCCCCCTGCCATGAACTGGGACACCTTCCACTAAATTATATTGCCCAAACTTCCATCCAGCCTGGCCATGAATACTGCCAGGGATGGAGCATCCACAGCTTCTCTGGGCAACCTGGTCCAGTACCTCATCACCCTCACAGTAAAGAGATTTTTCCTAATATCTAATCTAAACCTAGTCTTATTCAGTTTGAAGCCATCCCCCCTTGTCCTGCCACTACATGTTCTTGTAAAAAGTCCATCTGTAAATTTGCTGAGGGTGCAATAGATCCCTCTATGTCATTAATAAGGATATTAAACAGTACTGCTCAACATGTGGAGCCCTGATGTGGGTCACTGATGTCCATCGGGAGGGACTCTGAGCCACTGACCACTACCCTCTGGATGCAACCACCCAGCCAGTTTCTTGTGCATGGAACAGCCCACACATCAAATCAAGACTGTATTTGATAAATGACATCTCTAGTCCTTTCTTTGTGCACTGACAGATCACCCTGTTCTTGAAGGCCACCAGGGTTGGTCAGGCAGAACTTGCCCCGGGTGCAGCCCTGATTTGGCTCTCCCAAATCACCTCCCTGTTCTCCATGTGCCTCAGCACAGCTTCTAGGATGCTCTGCTCTGGTCTTCCCAGGTACAGAGGCCAGGCTGTCAGGCCAGTAGTTCCTGAGTGTCCTGACAGCTGCAGGCTTCTGCACACCTCAGAGCTGCTATCTGCATGCAAGCACTGGCCTCTGCCTGCACACAAGGTCAAACTTTCAGTCTGTGCTCTGAAGGGACAAGGTATCTATTTTTAAGGACACTTGGTGTCAAAATGTAACACAAGCAAGCTGGCATTCCTGTGCCTCCCAGAGTGCCACAGGTCATCGCAAAACTTTGGGATGTTGCAAAAAAGTACTGTATCCCACAGGCAGAAATAAAGATACCTGTGTACCTCTAGATTCCTCAAAAAAGAAGGAATGGAAGAAGAGAAAAACAATTCCAAACAAACTCTGAAAATGACTGGAATTTACAAAAAGCACCATTTTTTAAAAAGTAAAGAAAGGCTATAGAGTGCTTTCTTTTGTGGTAATTTCAAAGCAAACTGCATGACAATGTCATCTTACTCATTTTCATGACTGCTTAGGATGACCATGCTTAAACAGAAGATAGACCTAAAGAAAAGAAACACCAGCAAGATAGAAACACACTGAAAAATAGGATGAGCCCCTTGCCTTGTGTATCCCAAAGCAGCCTACTCATGGCTTAGAGGGGCTGGACTAACTCTGCCTTGGCTGCCTTGTCAGAATTGCCAGCATACCTATGCTCCTGGAAAAGGAGGGACATCCTACTGAAGTCACCCTGGCATCGATTCAATCGGCAAGTGTGGTACTATGCACAACAGTCCACAAGGATAAAGCCGTCAGTGCCAAGGCTCTATTCTGTGATGATTCAGGACATTTGATCTTCGAGTGGGGCAAACTGTGGCCAATGACACCAACAAGTGAAGATGTTTTTCATCAGCCCACAGACCCTAGCAGTCTTCCTGCAACACTGCTGCTCCAGCTGTCCTGTTCTGGCAGGCTAGCATGAAGAAATGGCAGGCCCAGTATCTGGGTCTCTACATTCATGCTGGGTTTCCATAGCTTTTTCCATAAAGAGCCTTACCTTTATTTCAAAAGTACATACATATTCTTCTCCAAGCCCCCTGTTTTGATCTCTGGCTACTCACTCCACCCCTCCTCACACTATATGACAGTCCTTTTCCCCACCATCTGCTGCAAGGAGCTCATTTGTCAAAGGGACAAGGTCTTTAAGAATGTAGAGGAAGAAGTTCATCAACACTGCTTTTGTGACACCATGTTTTGTTGGAGAGGAGCCAGGGGCCAGCTAGCCATGAAGAACATGGCTGGTTTCTTTAAATAAATTTTAAAATAAATGTTGGTCAAGGGCACAGTGCCCTCATGTCATTGAAAGGGGGCCCACTCTGGAAGGAAACCAGATATTTGAGGGTCCCAGCCAAAGGCAGCCCCCTGCCTCGGGTGCTGCCAGGTGCAGGGGGACCACACTCAGCCCGTGGCTACTGCTGGGAGCAGAGACAGTGCCAAGCTGCTGCCGCTGCTGGTGTGCAAGACTTGAGCATAGAACAGCGAGAGGCAGTGCTGGGTGGGCCAGCAGCAGCTGACCATGCTGGACTGAACCCCAGCCACTGCAGCATCTGGGCTTCCTACCAAGCCAGATCCCTGGCCTCACTTCCCAGCTCTCCACCTGGACTGCTGATTCTGAGACTCACCAAAAAAATGTGGCCTTTTTGACAATGAAAGAGCTGAGATGCTTCACAGAGTTAAAAGAGTTTAAAAGCTCCCTGCCCTGAGGCAGGTCCCCAACTGTGGATGCTGAAAAGCCTTTAGCAGCGAAATCTTTCAGCTTTCAGCAGCATTTTGTGAGAGCTGTGTCTTTCCCGTGCAAGCTAACTAAAACAAAGTTACTAGTTTATAAATATTCACACCTGCTATTTGTTTTTGCCGGATTGTTATGGCTTCAACTAGAAAAACGGTTGGGAATGGATGTCTTAGAGTTGGGCCAATCCCTTCGAGGGTGGAAGGCCAGAGAACCAATTACTTTATGCCATTTAACTCACTTTTTGTGAGCTAACATATAAAACCTTGGGAAAAAGCCATTAAAATGGCTCTTGCTGCCATTTCTATCTGACTCTAGTCTTTGTGTGGTTTTTCTACGTGTCCACATTGCAACAGCGATGCCTGACATGAGAGGTGCCCCAGATGAGCACCTGCAAACTGCAACATCATCACGTCCCTGGGCATGAGGTACAGCAGGGAGGTGAGGGCTCACTCTGCAGGGACAAACCACTGGACAGATTTGCTGAGATGGAGCTGAGCATTCACCTCATCATTGCCGGCTCTTTGAAACAGTGATTTTATTTTTTTGTTCTTTTTTCCCCCAAACTCTTCCAGTGCCCAGTGCCTTCCTGCAGCAGTGAGGTGAGGCTGAAGGCTCAGAAACAGGCACCAGCAGAGACTGCATGGAGGAAAGGGAAGATCTCTAGTGCACAGAGCTCATCAGTGGGTGCCAGCTGGATGATGCTCTGCTCTGGCCAAAGGGCAGCCAGAACTTCAGTCACACCATCACAGACTCTGAACGTTTAATGCTCTGTTGTTTCGAACTGATGACTTCAGAACTGCAGATCAGATCAATGCCATTTTCAGGTTCCATGGTACATGTCAAATCCTGTGGCAGATCTCACAGCTCTGAGTCAGCAGGGAATGGGAACAGTGAAAATGGAGAGAATTTATCACAGTGGTGAGGGGATATATGTTCCACCACTGGAGTTTGGGAGATCCCATGCAGAAGCGAGACCTGGATGGTGTTTCGGCAGAAATAAGGATCCAGCAACTCAGCTTCTGCCTCATGCTGTGCCCCACTCTGTGTCATCAGTGACAGCCATGGCAGTGCCCAACATCATTTGAATGATAGAATCAATTAGGCTGGAAAAGACCTTTAAGACGATTGAATCCAATGGTTAGCCCAGCACTGCCAAGTCCACGACTAAACTGTGTCCCCAAGCAGCACATTTACTTGTCTTTAAAATTTGGAGACGGTCTGTCCCCCATGCAGTGTGGAGTGTGGCATGCACTACCTATTCTTTGCCCTCCCCAGATCTGAAGAAGGATTATTCAGTCCTTATTGTCAAGGTATGAATGGAAAAGCAATACAATAGGTCTGAGTCACAGAGACACGGTGCGAACAAGCTGGAGAATTTAGAATGCCAGCTGCTTCCTGATGCCAAGTCAAAATTAATCAAACTGCTTGATCACTACTGTGATTGCTAACAGGGAAGTGTACTGCCTTGGTTTCCTCTCTATTGTCCAACCTGTGCTGGGGTCATATAATCTACAGGTAATGAAGTTCAGAAATTATTATTGAAAAACAGAAAAGGATGCCAAGGTAACTTACTTTTATTCATCTGCCAGTGAGGCAATAGTGTAATTTTACACTTACCTTTGGAAGTCTCTCCTGTCAACTCACGCTGAAGGTAACTTAGCTGCACCAGAACCTAAAGGGACCCCCATCCCTCAGAAAGAATTGTGTCAGACTAAAAATCACTTAGGAAAATCACTTCTTGACTTCTTCAAGTAAAAGGCCATGCAAGTCTAATAACTCACCACTTAAGTCTTTACAGACATCGAACTCCTACAGAAGCTAAATAGGAGGGTGCAATTTTGAGTCCAGGGGAAGTATGTCTAGATAGGTCATTAGAGGGCAAGAGAAGGCATATTCTTTGTTATGGTACTAATCAGGATAACACAGAGTTTGGGCTAATCTACACTGGTGCGCAAGAATTCTCTTCAAAGAGGTCATGATATGGCGTATCTCTGGAGTAAAACTACCTGAGCATTTAGTGCTTTCTGGCCAGCACCCCAAAAAGTTTTCAAAGATAGAAGAGTTTTCTTAAGAAAAACATAACCAAAAACAAACAAATAAAACCCACCTTATACTTTTGCAGGAAAAAATTACTTCAAACTTTTTAAGAAACCCAACCATGAATTTTCTCCTTGATTTTCAAGTTAGGCAACTAGCTGAATTTTGTGTTGTTATAAAAATCACTGATATATTTGTTCTGAAAATTCATTTTAAATATTCAAAAACGGGTGTAATAATGTTTTAAAAATAAACCAGTTAGCTCTGATACTATTAAAGTTCATCACAGGGCATAAAGGAAGACCACCTTTCCATCAGAACTTCCATCCTTTTTTTCATGAGAGTATAAAGCACTCACATGTATAACAGGGGTCCATCTATCACAGTACCCTATCTGCCAGTGGCTATTGACAGCTGTCAATAGCTTTTTGACCTTTTTACCCACAGTCCAGCCATGATTTCCTGAGCCAGAGATCACACCCAGGCCATCAGGAAGCACACTGAAAACTTCTTGTACCTTATTAGGGGATTTGGGTTTTTTAATCTTTTATGTATCTGTCCTGCAAAAAATCCTGTAGGAACAAGTTCTGCTCATGTCCTCTGTAAAAGGTACAGCTTGCCATTAATTTTATGTTGGCTTTGTTTTATCTTTTACAGTGGATTCAGCAACCTTGTTTTTTCAAGAGGTGCAAAACATTTTTCAAAACTAGAAATGTGTACTATAGATTCTTCTTAGTGACATCAAGATAAGGTAAGATAAATTCGAATATGGTCAACATGTGTTTCTTCCAATTTATAAGAATGTTTTCTTCATTACTTTCACAATTCTTTTGTTTAATTCACCTTGTACACAGAAAGACTACTGACATGCTCCCTCTCAAGCCATTTCTCATGGCCCAGTGCATTTGCACAAACCTCCTGCGCTGAGGTGAGTTGCACTTTCTGTGAACAAGAAGGTCCTTCTAGGGCCTAAAGTCCACCTCAAAACAAAAACAAAACAAAAAAAAAAAAAACAGAAAACAAACAAACAAACAAACCCCTCAAAAGAAAAACCAACTAAAAAATGCCAGCATTTTTAGAAATTCCAGAAGGACGCCATGAAAACCCATTGAGTTAGACCAGATTCTGTTAAGGACAGACTCTGACTTAAATTCCCCTAGAAGCATGTCTAATCTTAAAAAAATGCATTATGTTTACTCTCATTGCCTGCTACATCTTGCCAGTGTGTGGCATGAAGCCATTGTGAGGGTTAGTACCAGGACAAAGAATGATTTTAAAATGTTCTGAGCATAATTGACTGAGTGGTCAGGTTTCCAGTCCTAATGTGCTGGCTGCTTCAAATTAAATTGAGTTATGGCGGGGCCCCTAGTCCACATCAGAGGATAAGAACATCCAAAACAGAACTGGAAAAACTGAGACAGTTTGTGTTTCTGCTTATGAGCTAGCAGACAAATCAGCAACTCAGAAATCAGCAGCTATTAGTTTATTGGCAATTCATGCAGATTAAAAATAGCCACAGACATTTGTAACGAGACTACTACCACCCTCCCCTCCACAAAAAGATTCAGCTAACTGTGATTGCAGTAACCACAGAGAGCCCAAGTGGTAAATTCCTAAGGCAGCTGTTAAACTGGAGCTGGAGAGGGGGTGAAAGGCAAGGGTTGGAGGGCAGAGAAAGAGGCTTACATACATTGCCAGCCCCAAATATTTAGACCTCATGACTCAGAATCATAGGCTAACCTGAAAATGCTCATAAATGTGATGCTTTGTCTTACAGATTTTAGTTTGTAGCTTTCACATGAAGCAGAGGGCCAACAAACAAATGTTTCCTTAATGAATTTGGGAACCTCCCTCACTGCACATCCAAGAAAGCTTTGGGAGAAAGGAGTAAATGCCAAAAGCTGAAACTATGTCCCCCTATGATCTAAATGGGCAATAATTGTCATATCAAAATAGGAGAGGTCCCACCACTGACTGGAAAAGAGGGCAAAACCTGTATAAACCTTTCCTCCATCCCAGTTAAGTGCCTTCCTGGACTTGCAGAGTTTTCCTGAGAAATGGCACCAGGCTAAGGGGTCACAGAGATGGGAGTGGTGCTCTGACACCTCTCAGCCCAGAGCTGTGAGCTGGCATGGGGCAAAGCAGCGATGAGCAGGCTGCCTGTATGTGAGATCAGTAGCACAGACATGCCTACACGTGGTGCTGCACGAAAGCTAACAACACTCTGATCTCCCCAAATGCCTCTGCTGAGTGTGACACCTTCTCCTGGCCCACAGTGCATTGCTCTACACAGTGTGGAGGTGCTGCTGGAGATGGGAACATTCCAGCCTGGAGATCTTGAAGTAAAATACTTAACCATGCACAGGGTTGTGCATTTTGTTCGACTGTAGCTTTGGATTGCCTTTTTCAGTGCCATGTTCAGTGAAAACCAGCAGGTTTCCCCTGTTCATCTGCTGCAGGTCCTGAGGCTGACCTACCAACCTTGCTGCAGGGACAGGGAGAGGAGGGAGAGGAAAAGGTCTCCTACACTGACTCTAGTTTACCCCATTTGGGGAATTCAGACTATTGTTATGTCTCTTGACTAGTGAATTGCTGCTTTTACAGATGAAACAGTGGCTTGAAAAGGAAGATGAACATCTATTAAGAGAAGAATGCAAACTGATTTAAGATCCTCTGGATGGCCCTATTCTAGAAATGTTATTATTTTTGTAAGTAAATTACACAACATTTTCACAGCCTCTGTACAACATCTGCTGAAGTCAACTCTTGGAAGGACTGAGGCTTTCCTGTTTTGAGTTGTTTCAGTGTACTCTTCCAGATGAATTGTGAAGTCAAGCAAACCCTAGCCCAAACCTCCTGTTGCAGAGGAGATATGCCACCATTCCCATGTGGCAAATTGGTACAGGCATCACACCAAGTGAAAAAATACCCCAAAACCCAAATCCCAAACTCTGAATCTTGAGTACCCTGACTGAGGCCTGCTCCTAAGGACTTTCAGCATATAAAAATTTTTCCAAGCTTTGACAGACTATTGGAATTCTGGAAGTTACAGTGGTGATTGAGTGAAAGCTTTCAGGGCCATTTGCAATTTTTTAGTTTTGTTTGGGGTGTGCTACTCCCTTGGTGCAAAAACATGCCATTGCTGTTAATAGTATGTGAGCAGTGTGTTCACACAAAGAAGCAATATACCCCCTAGTGACCAGATCAGACAGGGTCTATCCAGCAGACACAAGTTTGTCCATTCGATGCTGCAAATCACTTTTTCATGCTTGCAAGGTGCTGTTTGCGCCTTGCTTGGGGACATTTCTTCCTGGGGTGCTGCTGAGTGCCCTGAGGGTCCAGCCCCAGCTGGAGAAGGAGGCAGGTACATGCAGAAGGGGGTGTTCCTGTTGTTTGTGTGCCCTTCCACACCATACACTGTCACACTGCACAGACTGAGTCCCTCTTACAACAGGAAATCAACAGTGCCTCAGCAGTAAACTCATCTTTTCAAGCTGAGGAAAATCAATCTTCCCCCATTTCAGACCCCATCACTGAAGTCACTGTGCATCCAGCACGCACTGCCCTTAACCATGCTGGCAGCAGTGATGCTGAGTGGCACACCACATTGGCTATGCACACTCATGAACAAGCCCTGATTATCCCTGCTTGGGTCCTCATGCCACAATAAAGCTCTCACAGGCGAGACTGGCAGCAAGAGAGCAGGCACAATGTCTGCACACAGCACAAGCAACATCTCTGACTTATTTATGAGTGAATGGGGAAAAAGCCAAGAAACTTCATGTGTGTAACATGAACATGCACACCTATGTACCCACCCAACCACACTGCCAGTTATCTCTCTCCTCTGACTGTTTGAACTTCCCCAGCCAAGCAATGCCTTTTCCCAGCATCTCTCCTATCTCTCGTTTAGTCTGCAGTTTATCTCCACCTGTACCTTGAAAACTTTGATGTGCTTCCTTCTAAATAAAGACAGAAAAGTAAAATCTCCTGTTCCCTGAAAACGGAATGGTCTGAACTTATTCCTTGCCAGATCATCAGTCCCAGGGAGCAGCAAGAACATTCCCATTGACAGGCTTTCATATGCCAAAGTATATTGGTTTCATCATTGGTTTAATGCATAAAAAATGCAATGGGCTGGAGTCTGCCTGCTGCAGCAGAGCAGGTGGGAATTTAATCTTTTACAGTGGTACCTTGTATGGAAAGAAGTTCTTGATTACCAGCTAGAAGTTTGCTTGCTCACAACTAGTCCAGAGGTATTTCAGCACCCAGAATCTGGTACCTGAGGAGGACAGTAGATGTTTGTGCCCACAGGTGGGTTTAACTGCAGCAGAGCAATTGCACAAGGGAAACGAGATGCATGGACAGAAGCATGGACAGCAGCACGGACAGCAGCATGGACAGGACTTTCTGGATGCCAGGACTAGCAGCTGCCTCAGGCAGCTAAGCCATATGAAGATGGAAACTAATGCAAAATATTGCCAGCTGTGCTGACCGCCTGTATGGCTGATGGTCAGGAAGCTGAGACCACCAGGGGCACAAAACAGTTCTCCACCACCTTCACAACCCACTCCAGGCACCTCAATGTCATAGACAGGATGGAAGGCATCAAAAGGATGGTGAGGAACTCTGCACATGGGAGCTGCAGGTGTACCCTGTCTGTGCAGCCTGTACTCTGCTAGAACCACCACTTGAAGAGTAGCCTGATCCTTGTATGCAGTGGTAAAACTATTAAGCATTTGGGTTTTGGCTTTTTGCCCAAGAATCTGGGTAGGTACCCAGGTAGGTTTCAAAGGTGAGAGAAGACCACCTGAGGGACATCTGAACAAAAGAGGGGCCTGAACAGCTTCCACCCATCCATTACTACAGCAACCAGGGAGGTGTCTGTTGGCACAGCAAGGCCAGAGAGGGGTCTAAAGCTGCTCTACATCTTTTCCCTACTCACTGTAGAGGACAAGAGAAGAGGCAGTCCAGTTGACAGAAATAGTTTCCACAATAATATGATGGGTGCTTCTGGGAAAAGTTTTTTATTCACTAAGCACAAAAAAATTACATAGGTTTGTGGCTCAGGTTCCTGTTCTTGTTGCTGTCTTTGAAGTGGGTTTGGGTTTTTTGCAAGGAATAATCCATCTTTTTGTAGATAGAATGTTTTTTTAAACAGGAATGGAAGAAGTAGGTCCAGGTCCTCGCATATTCTTTATTCCAAATTCCCTCAAGCTTCCACTCTCCTCATGTGTTGCTCCAAGTTTTGTGGCCCACATATTCCAAAAGAATTTTCAGAGGCAAGTAGCAGAGCCTGAATGAGGTCTCTTGGAAACCTGATCTCCTCCCTGACCATCTGAAATGGCAGCAAAGCAATTCCTAATGTTCAGCCCAAACAAGGGTTGAGAGAGAAAGGAGTAAAAAGGATCAGCTCCCCAAATGCATTAGCTGTAACAGAGCAGATCTAATCCTAACCCAAAATCTGTGCACTATTTTGGGCCACTGGAAGCTGGGCTTCTGCATGGTGTCTGTGCTTTGGTCAGATAGCAAGGGAAGTAAAGTGGCTTGTCATTGGCAGATCCTAATCTTCCAAATAGTCGTGGTAACAACTTGCCTAGCCTCTCAAGAGAAGGATTGACAGCCACATTCAGGAAACCTTGAGAAAGGCAGAAAACAATGTCATATGATGCTGATGATCAGACCATCTTGGGTATTGCCAGTCAAATTCCCTACAGTTGCTAATATTCCATCTGGAGACTTTGATTTGAAAGAATGCCCTGCTTTCCTATAATCTGTCCCAGAGTGGGACTTCACAGTGTTATGCCTGTTCAGCAGACTGGCTTATCTCAACCAGTCTCATTATCAGACAGTGCAGTTTACAATAATAACGAGACAGCAGTTAACCCAATTTGACATATCTTGTGCAGTCACAAGAGGCAAGCTTCTCCAGGACAGAGAAGGCTTTAAAACAAGTTGCCCTTGTTTGGTGAGAGGTGCAGCTCCTTTGTTGAAGCCTGAATGCTCTGTGGAGGGGACAGGATTCATACAACACATTGAGTCATGAAAGGAGCAAAGATTCTCTTTCAAGTGAAAAGAAAACAATTCATGACAGTAACAGTGACTTCTTCCCCTTCATTTTTTTACTTTTTTTCCAGCAAAGTACATAGTGCACTTCACTGATGAAATGGAGAGAAATTCCACAGAAAGGATAAACAGGGAGATCTTTAACTCCCAGAATGGGCTGCTCCATCAGAGGTGAAAAGTTAAATGCACCCTGCAGCAATCGTTCAACTTGTAAAGATTAAAATTAATGCCTTGGCAAGATACTTTTGGGAGTATTATGGAGAGTGATTAATGCAGTCTTCTTTAGTCGTTATTACCTCCCCCACCCACATCCCAAAAACTTGATCATCTGCATTTCTTCCTTTTATTTTTATTATTTTAAGATTGCTATCACTATGCTGATTTGACTGCAGCTCCTGACCAGAGAAAGAGCACAGCCATCACACCCGTGTTCAGACAGACTTGCCAGCTATGCAGTAATGGATCAGCATGAGCAGAAAGGAGAGGACTGGAGTCAGGACGTGCTGTGCAATTAAACTATCTACTCAAGACAAAAGCAAGTATCACGGGCTTACATGTCTTTCTTGTACTCTTGTTAGAATATGTGGAACATATTCACAGTATGGGAAGCTTTGTGGCTGCTTGCTGCTTTAAAATAAATTGGGGGGCATGTACTTCTTTCCTTAGGGAAAATCTTTCTGATGTGGCCAGCAAGAGGTAATCACATGAGTGATAAGCATTATCTGTGGGATCCCACAGGCCATTTCACAATGGCTTTCTGCTTAGGAAATTGCATCAAGAACTTCACGTGTACAGCCAAAACCTCCAGTGTCCCAGCATTTTGAGAGTGCCTGGTAGTTTTGAAGGAGTGAAAAAAGGCTTTGGTGGCCCATCCAAGACAGATCTGTACCCTGGCTGGAGAGGTGGGCACTAGAATAGGACAGAAGGTTCTGGAACAAATAATTTAAGCATGTGATCATACCCCAGAAATGAAGGTTTCCAGGGATTCCATGGGACATCAATAAAGTTGTAGAATCATAGAATTGATTAGTTTGGAAAAGATCTATGAGATCATCAAGTCCAACTGTTAAACCAGCACTGCCAAGTCCATCACTTGACTACATCCTTAAGTGCCACACCTACATGTCTTTTAAATACCTCCAGGGACGGTGACCCAGCCACTTCCAGCCTGTTTTTCCTAATATTCAATCAGAACCTCTTCTGGAGAAGCTTGAGGCCATTTCCTCTTGTCCTGGCACTTGTTGCCTGGGAAAAGGGGCAACCCCCACCTGGCTACACCCTCCTTTCAGGCAGTTTTAGAGAGTGATAAGGTCTCCCCTGAGCCTTCTTTCCTCCAGACTAAACACCCCCAGCTCCCACAGCTTATCCTCACAGAGTTTGTCCTCCAGACAGTCACCAGCTCTGTTGCCCTTCTTCATTGCTACCTCAATGTGCTTTTTGTGCTGAGGGGCCCAGAACTGGACACGGGATTCGAGGTGTGGCCTCACCAGTGCTGAATTCAGGGGGACAATCACTGCCTGGTCCTGCTGGCCACACCACTGCCACTGGCCTTCTTGGTCAGCTGGGACCCTTAGGCAAAACACCTAGAGAAAACATTCTCTCTAGTTTCCAATGGGTAAATGGCATTTGGTTTGCAACCAATTCTTGTGTCTGTCTTGAACACTTCCCAGAAGAACGCACATGTGAAATATCCCCACAGAGCCTCAGCAACCCTTCCTGCTGTGGGAGCCAAGCAGGCTCCTTGCTGGCCATCTGCAGACAGCCTAGGCCATGTCTGCATAGTTTTGTTTGCCCCTACATCCACTGCCATGCTCTGTGCTGCTTGGAGGAAACCTTCAGCTTCCTCTTCAGAAAACCCTCCTGGGCCAATGAGGTGGTGTTCAGCAGAGGGCTGGTGCCCTCTCACAACCTCGAGTGGGGCTGTAAGTTTGCTGGGCACATGACGCCCATGTGCATAGGCAGAAAAATCATTAGCACAAATATTACATACCCTCCCTAGGCATATGGCAAATTTCTACCTATAATATCAAAAAAGAGGATCTTATTCTAGTCAGTATTAACTTTAAATTTAGCCCTTTGTTGCTACATCAGTACAAAATCACTGGGCTGTATATTTGACTTTCTCAGATCCATTCAATTCCACTGGTATCAATAGAAATGTATGGGTATGAATCAGCTGCACAGGACTGGGTAATAATTTCTGTATATTCAGACTTAAAGTCTTGTTCTTCATGCTGTTAATGTCTCAGAAAGGATTTTGGTGACTCTTGCTAGAGGGACTCATGCTTTATCTAGTTATAACATTTTAGGACCAAAAAAACCTCCCAAGTTTACAACAATCTGAACAAAATATTCATTACCCTATTGATAAATCTGCTTAATACAATATGATTTTCTGTCCTTTGTCTAGCCAAGGCATCTGTTTTTTTGGCTTTACGGTACTTAGCACAATGAATCATTTGCCTCCAGTCATTTGCTGTCCCAGTGTGTTATGCTGCCTAACTCTTAGGAAAATTCCATCCAGTCTCCTCCAGATAATCCAGCCATGCTGCACTCCTTGCTCCCACAGCAACAGCAGCGGGATCTGCTCAGCTCCTTCTCTGTCAGCACAAACCTACAAGACCTGTAGTTACAAAGTCTCCCCTCTTGCCTGCAGAAATTGCTCCTTCCCAGACACATGAAGCCTGTTTTGGAATGCTGTCATGGGGCTCTTCTGGTCCCTGTGGCCATGTTGGTATAAATTAAGGAAAATAATGAATAAACAAAAACAGTGAATAAATTTTGTCCCTCTCCAGTCCTCATAGCACAGCTCAGACATGCCTGTCTCTACAAAACAGCATGGTCCAATTTAAATCCACTTTTGGGAACAGCTTAAACTACACCCTGGGGCATGCCTTGGGACTCACAGACATGTAAGGGATAGGGGCCTTATCCTTCCTGGATTTTCTAGTCCGTGAAAGATAGCATCTGATGGGATGTAGCCAGTGCACATCTTGGCAGTCCCTGCTCCCTGCAGACAGGGTGGCTGGCTGAGGGTTGTCTCAGCAAGGTAGACAGCCTGGACCAGGACAAGGTGGGAGAGACTGGCCAAGATGCATTTGCATGCATGGCTGGCTTTCTGCTGCGTATTAAGTCGCATAAAACCTGTCTTTGTTTAAATTATCCAAAGCTATTCAAGTGAGTGCTGAGACAGTGACCTATGGGTATGAAAAATGACTTTCTGCAGGCTTCATGGTGGGCCAGGATTGAATTGTGACTTCAGCTGCTGGGAGGAGCAGTGCTATGGGGCCGGAGCAGGAAAATCCTTCTGGCTTGGGGGGCTACCTTGTCTACCCGTGGGGATTCATAAAAGTTTTCTGCACATGCTTAAAGCACAGGCAGGTGAGGTACAAAACAAAGGTAACCCAGGGCTAAGAGCAGACATCTTCTGGTGGGGATGGCACAGGGGCTTGCAGCCTAGGCTGTACCCCAAGGAAAGACTCCCTTTCCCTTCACACTACTCCACATGCTTCTGGGAAAAGGCCAGGACTGCCCCAGCTGAAGGACACCTACCCTGTATCCATTCCAAAAAATCCCCTGCCATTCATGAGTGAGAGAGGCAAGAAGACCTACCAAAGACTAAGTTTGGAACCCAAAGCCAGTTACATGTATATCCATCCCAGACAGATAAATGTCCTGCTAGGTCTCCCTGCCACAAGTTTGCATCCCCCAGGTATCCCCCAACTGTAAAACCACTATCCTCTGGTTTGCAAGTCTTCTTAGAAAAACACCAGAGCAGGAGACACACATTTCAGAGGGAGCATGGCAGGACACAGGCAGTGCCCTGCCAGGAGAGGGGCCGCTGTGTCCCCTGAACAGGGATTTGTCAGAGAAGCCCATCCTAAAACAGCTGTAGACACTCCATGAACTCCTCTCCCCCTGACCACAGAGGCAATAATTTCAGTTTTCTGTAGCAGAGGTTTTTAGAGATCTTAACTATAAGCTCCTGGGGGGTTCCCAGCTGTATGTTAGGCTGATCACAGGACAAAATGCTATTTATAATCTATGGTATTAAATGCTAGTGAGGAACAAGGGTAAAATGTTACAGCACTGCTTAAGCAGCCTTCTCATATCAGCTGGCCTTGGGCAAATCTGGCAAAATCAACCTTTGGGCCTCCATTATGTATTCAAGGACTGAAAATAGAGAGGGAGTCTCAGGAACAATAGCTCTTTGACAGGGCTGCTGCTGCTTTCTGGCTCTAGCTGCTTGTGCCAGTAACTTAAAACTCTAGTTTATAATACCAAATACCTGATGACAAAGGAAAACAGTAAATCTAACAGTTCTGAGGTTTTTCTTGAGATGTTTGGGGAGTTTAATTCATTAAGTGGTAAAAACAGATAGCTCAGTATCTATAACAGTATGAAGGCTTGGAGTACCACCAATCAGAAGTTGGAGAAGAAAATTAACTGAACTTTTTTACACTCAAAACCAGCCTGAACTTCAGGCAAAAGTTCTCTTCTGCTTTAGAAGAGCCAGTTCTGCTATTGCTCAAAGGCAAACTGGGGCACTTTGGATAACTGGTTCTTTAAACAGTTAAGAGGCAACAGCTGCCCATAGACAGTTACCCAGAGACCACTCCATTTTGATCTATTGATTATGGAATTAAAATGTTTCTCTGTAGGAAGAGATGAGAAAGAACAGTCTGCATATCTGGGGAGAAATTCTGATCTTTTCAACCTGTGCTGCCAAAGGAAAGGGATGTCTGACCAAAGGGACATATAACAATTTATCAGTTACCCCAGGTCTCCTGACTGCCCTTGCCTGCTGGGAAGGTTCTTTTGCTGCCAGGCGGCTGCACAAGTATTATGCACTGCATGAGAAGGTGCTCTGTTATTTATTGAGTAGTCAAATGAGCATCCACATAAAACCCCTGCAAATACTCAGAGCAAAATAATAAAAAAAAAATTTAAAAGTGAGATTTTGCCTTTGGACAGAGCAGCCCTTCCACTTCAAACCTCTGGCATGACAGTTGGGGTTTTTTGTCTTTTCCCAAATACCCTTGCATATTTAAGCCATGATGGGACTTGCTGAATTAATCTGTGGCAAGGCATTCACTTGTCCCTTCTCCCAATTAAGCTTCATAGAAAACACATGTAAATCTTGCTATTAAACATTTCAAAAGCACTAATAATTCCTTGTTTGGTCAGTTCCCTTCCTTCAAGTAAAATGTGTTTAGTGCTCAGCCACTGCCCTGCCCTAGGCTGTGGACATCAGGGAGCAAATCTGTTTTATTCTTTCCCACTTAAACTAGAAATTTTTAGACAGTGGCCAGTTTACCAAAAACTGTATTTCTAGAGTGTTTTATGTAGGAGCAAAGACTGGGAAAAACCCTTCTGTCCTGAAGAATATGGTCCACCAGAGACAGTGGCACTACACAAGCCCTTTCATAAAGAGACTTACCCTCTATATTCCTGCTGATAGGCTGTTCCAGACCAGTACAAATTGGAAGCTTGAGATTAAGAGGTAAAAGAGAAGGGGGAAAAATATTGTAGCATAGTATTGCTACTGCTTAAAGCAAACTAATGTTCCCAGCCAGCTTCCCCAGGTCACCACTTTAATTCTCCCAGCTCAGTAGGATATTGCAAAGTGATTAGTCCAAATGCTTAACCTCAATTCTGGATGCTACAGATTGCTTCCAAGAGGAAGCAAAATTTACATTTTTCCAAGACTTTCTCTAGCACAGTATGACTTTTCTTATGAAGCACTGACAAATGTCCTACTTGCCCCACTGCTGTGGGGCACTTCCCCACTCATCTCTCTAAGTCTTTTGCTGTCTAAAACTGGTAAAAAATGTACCATTCCTTGGCCTTTTTCTTCATCTAACACTCCCTTGATTCTATGGGTAACACCAACCAGATCAATTGTCATTTAACTTGGATGGAATTGCACTCTTCTCTCATTTCTTCCTTAGATCTACCATCTTCAATGGAGAATGTAGTTGCTCACATATATAAGAAATACTAAAAGACTCACCCCTTTTTCAGCACAAGTACATTAAATCTCATAAACTCCAGATATCTGTACCTCTCTGTGTCATCCCTCAGCTGAAATATTTCACCACAAATAGTATCAAACCCTGGGACCTTTTCTTTTTCCCTTGCTTACCCAGATATAAATGGCAAAAGACTGTACTTTGTCCTGTGGTCAGTGATTTACTTCCATGTATCCCTCTTTCAGGGTCTTACCAAAAGGTCTCTGAGAACCAAAGCAAACAGTTATTTTTATGACTGTCTGTTCTGGCAAGCCTCAACACCTTTCAAAGTGCTCGTTTGGTCAGGTGTGTTGGGCTGCACAGACCACAGCACAAGTGAAGTTGTGGTGATTTCTCTGTAAATACACTATCTCAGTCCACACTGCCTGTTGTACCCCACTGCCTCAATCTGCCCACTCCTCAATAGAAAGCCGTGCATACACCTATTCTCATTTATCCAAGAATATAGGCTGAGAGGGTGCTGTCAGAATAAAAGGTTTTAAAAATAATATACAGCTGTTTGGGA
This sequence comes from Rhipidura dahli, assembly GCA_013399225.1. Classification (NCBI taxonomy): domain Eukaryota; kingdom Metazoa; phylum Chordata; class Aves; order Passeriformes; family Rhipiduridae; genus Rhipidura; species Rhipidura dahli. The sequence goes on along the minus strand of VXAC01002474.1, from coordinate 5,612 downwards.
GTCCTCTTACAAAGTAACACAAGTTAATATGGGAATTATGCCTTGCTTTAAGTCTATCGTCCATTTAATTTATTTTAGGGTTGCTGAATGAGTAATGTCTGCCCTAGAAGAAGCCTCTAAAGGAGATCTGGAGGATCTACCATCCACTGCATTTTTCAAGTAGCTCTGTGAGTAGCTCTTTCAAGTACCACATCACCTCAGTCACCACCACATCAGTCATCCAATCTCCTGTAAAAGAGGCCTAAAAGATGTCTTTCCTTATTGTCTTCCTCAGTTTACCATGATACAGCTCCCTCTTTTGTTTTGCTATGCTTCTTAAATGGTCGTCTTGCTTCTTAGAGACTGAAGTAATTTGTAGCTATTACTTACCCTAATATCTTTGGCTCTCTAAAACTCGTATCTTTAACCTTTTGATTTCTCCTTTATGCCTAATGTGGCAATGTCTGCTCCTCTCCAAGGTAATTGCTGTACTGGGATATGTGTTTGTTTGTAAAATGAAGGACATTTGAGGGGAAAATGGCAGTTTGAGACTTAATGAAACTGTGGGCTGCTGCTTGATCATGCAAATTTTGCCCAGAATCTGCAGGGCAGTTGTGGGTGCTCTGGAGCCCTCAGCACAAGGAAAAGGTGGACCTGTCAGAGAGAGGCCAGAGAAGGGCCACAAAAATAATCAGAGAGATGGAGCACCTCTCCTGTGAGGACAGGCTGAGGGAGTTAGGACTGTTTAAACTGGAGGAAGAGAAGGTTCTGGGGAGACCTTATAGACCTCAAGGGACCCTACGAGAGAGCTGGAGAGGGGCTTCTTAAAAAGGCATATAGTGACAGGACAAGGAGGAAAGGCTTCAAACTAAGCAAGAGTAGGTTTAGATTAGATATTTGGAAACAATTCTTTATTGTGAGGGTGATGAGATACTGGAACAGGCTGCTGAGAGAAGTTGTGGATGCTCCATCCCTGAAAGAGTACAAGACCAGGTTGGATGGGGCTTTGAGCAACCTGGTCTAGTGGAAGGTGTCCCTGTCCATGGCAGGGGAGTTGGAACTAGATAGTCTTTAAGGGCCCTTCCAACTCAAACTACTCTATGATTCTATGAAAATAAAGCCATATACACAATAAAGGATGGTGTCGGTATATCCCTCTGTTTTCACTTGAAAAGTCAAGGTCCACTTTGAGGATGATGATGAGAGAAGCTGAACTCTGGAGGAATAGGAGACATAAAACCAGGTAAAAGGTATACCTATATATTGCATGTTCTCATCCTCCCCATGGGGGAGAAAAGCAAATTACAGAGGTACCTTTTCTAGCATGTGCTTCTCAAATTCCCTACTCAGAGTGAGATACTACTGGAGTGCCAGACATAGGATGGGGGCTAATGTGCAGACGGAATCATTCTATAAATTAGGGCAATTCAAAACCCACAAATCATGGTGACAAGCAAAGGAATTAACCCTGATTATTAGTGGAGAGTAGAAACCAAATGTCAAAGCCAAGGACATACAGCCCCATTCGGGGCTGGAGATTTTCCAGCTGATTGTAAAAGCAAAGAAAATATGGTGCAATCCAGGCCTCCAGATGGAGAATGGGGTTAATCCACTAGAAAAAAGGTACATAAGTATCCAAAATCAGGAAAAGGAGAAATCAGATTTCTCCTGTCCAATCAGAATAGAGAATAAAAGATACAGAATTAAAATCTGAAGCCTCATACGGCCTATTTTGGATATATTGTATATGGAGCAATTTTGTTGCTGGCTTCCACTGACTTTAATACTCTAATCATTTAGTGAAATGGAGAGTTGTTGCAGAAGAGTATCGTGTTATAAGGTGGCAGCTGCAGCACTAGCTGCTACTGATCCTGCCCACTGGTGCTGAGGCCATATGCTACTGGAGATTTCTGTTTCTGGCAGTGTCCCTGTGTTCTGCCTCCTCTACCTCCTTGCTGCACACAGTTTGAGCATGAGGCAGTGTGTCAGCAGCATTGACAAACAGACTGGTGTCCACAGAAGACTGAAAATGGGAACAGGGGCCTTTAGATCATGAGCAGCTGCTATCTGATCTTGCACAACAGCTTGAGAGAGAAATTAAGAGCAAATTAAAGATGGCTTGTTTTTTCACTAAAACCATAAGTGGGCAAATGGGCCACTTCCTTAATAGCTCAGATGTGCACACCCTTATGTGTACTCTCCTACAGACACACAGAGTTTCATGTGTGGTGTAATGGAATGCCTCTGCCAGTCAGCCAGTGAGCCAGTGAGCAAATTAATCTGCTTTGATGGCAAAACTACAATTACATTAAGAAACAAAACTGAAGAGAGAAAAAAAACAGGCTATTGTCATATAACGTTGGCCTGTGCTATTATTTGAATAGTAGACCACCAAAACAAAAGCCAGTTGCTCCAGAAAATCGTTTTAGTGATTTAGTATATAGTATTTTTCCAAGTCAATACTTAAATCCTACTCCAGCAGATGATTAGGAAGAGCTATGCTGTTAGAGGCTCTGTAAAAGAAAGTGCACTTTAAAAGGTCCCTTGGCACCTTATGTAAGAGTAAGAGACATTAATCAAAGTGTCCAAAACAAAATCTGTAACTTGACTATTATATTCAGAAAATGTTTAGAGTTCTCTGCAGTTTGTCGTCTTTGTTTTCTTTCCTGAATTATTGGGTGCTATTGCTGTGCTCTGCTCAGCACTTTCCCAGATTTCATCCTGCAAGTGGCTGTGTTCATTAGTGAAAGAAAACACATTAAAGCATGCCTTCCAAATACTAAGGAGTGACTTACACAGATATTCCAAGTATTACTTTTATTCCACAAGACTGTGGACACTTATGTCAACTAGAAAAGCTACTTTTCCAGGCCTTATCAAGTTTATGCAAAATGCTATTGGAATCCAATCTGCATTCATCTTCTTACAAAGTCCTAGATCTTAACTCAGCAAAGCACTTCAAACAGGTTAATGATTGCACTGATTTTAACCCACAAGTAAAATTAAGACCGTATTTCATTAGCTGGCTACATCAGCACTTTGTTTGTCTGAGCTCCATCTAAAAGTGCTCCAGAGAAGTCACTGGAATCTTTAAATGACTAATGTTAGTCTGAGTAAAGGCTGAAAACTGCATTTGTCCCACTTATTCATCAGACTCGCAAAAAATTCCGGCCTCAACATGGTCAGTGAATGACTTGACTGTAGCAATGCCAAAACTGTGCTCCAGTGTTCAGGTTCCAGTGTGCCTGGGTGTTCCCTCTTGATTTGTAATATTGCCCATGTAATCGCTTGCAATGCAGAGAATAAAAACTTTCTTAGGCACCTTCATACAAATCCCTGGTTGGTAGATGCTGTTACCCATCGAAATATTGCATTGCCATAAAAACAGTGTTTGAACAAATCCGCATTTTTGGACCCATGTCATTCTCTCAGGCCCTCTTTAATGTCACTTTGAAGGGTTATAAGGAAGCCTGTGACATTCCACAAGGGCTGGCACTGGCAACAGGAAGTTTGTACCAGCTGTAAGGGTTAATGTAGTTCCCATTACATAATCCTGGGAGAGCAGTCTAGGAGGGAATAGAGTTTTATCCTCCTTCCAATTCTCATCAACACCTATTTGGCACAGATGCATTCACCTCTAAGGTGTCAGTGATGTTTGACTTAATTGTCTGCCTTGCAAGGGTTCAAACAGGCCTTCTTATGCTTTCTCACCTGCTGCACTTAATCTTGGCAGGAACATAAACAGAGTAACAGGAAGTTTTGCATTGGAAAGGACATTAAAGATCATCTAGTTGCAACTCCTGCCGTGAGCAGGGACATCTTCATCTAGACCAGATTTCTCAAAGCCCCATCCAGACTGGCTTTGAACGTTTGCGGGGATAAGAAATTATACCCAAAGCTCATTCATTATTATTTAAATCTTCACTCAAGCTTTCCTTTGTGAGGCCGAAGAGAAAACCGAGCTCTTTGCCCCACCCTGCAGCTCCTGCAGCTGCACAGAGGGGCTGCGCTGCCCGCCACTCCCGCCGGTCCCTGCCGTGTCTCCAGCCGCATCCTTCCCTGGGTCTGCCCTCCGTGCCTGCTTTAAGCGGGGCTTCCTCTGCACCTGCACCGCGTGTGGGGCAGTGCAATCCTGTTCTGGTGCTCACGGAGCATCCGTGCCTGCAGTGTCCTACAGCCCAAAGGAAAGCTGTCCTTGCTCCGGGCTGGCCAGCGCTGTGCCCGGGCGGGGGGTGCGTTCCCTCAGCCTCCCCGCTGCCAGGAGCTCGGCAGGGAGGGCACAGCCCCTGATGAGAAACTCCCGGCTGCCGATTACACCTCACTCTGTGCTCCTGGTGACATGCCACCAGGTTGATGGACTCGGGATGGCCAACACGGGGCTTCAAACAGCCGGGCCCAGCCAGTGCCGGCCCTGCTTGTGAGAAGCGGAGCTGCTCGGGTGGTTTCCAGACGCGCCTGCGAGTGCCGAGCCCGCCGGCAGCGCCGGGCAAGCCACGCCGGCCGGCAGCGCTCGGCGCCCCGGGCTCGGGGGCTCGGTGCACATTCGGTCACAGCATCGCCTCGTCCCCCCCGCAGGCGGGCCCGGAGCAGCCAGGGAGGCTTTCCTGCTGCCCCGGGGACGTGGCGTTGCTTGCCCCCCCTGCGGCACACGGGCGCTCTCAAGCACGGAGCGCGGCCACATCCTCGGTCTCCCTCCCGCCCGGCGGCTCCCCGGCTCGGTTTGTGCCGCTCGTGGTCGGAGCTGCTCCAAAGCACAGCGGGCTGCGGCCGCGGGGCAGCGCCCGGCGCTCGGCTGCTCTGCCCGGGCATCCAAGGCGCAGGGCAGGGGGCTGGGAAGGGACGCGCAGAAGGGGAAGTTTGGCTGCTCCCCTAATGAAATGCAGCAACAGCGACACGATTACCATCCATGCGACACCATTTCATGGCCCCAAAGCTGTAACCACACTGCTGTTTTGAAAAAGAGAACATAAATGGAAGATCAATTCCTGATTTATCACAGAAGAGAATTAGGTCTATTCCTTAGTTATAATGGTTTACGTGCATTTTTCCTGACAGAGATACAAAATTAACCTTTATTCCCTTAGTCCTTCCAGCATAGTGTTCCTGGTGCACCTTCCTCCCTCTCCACCCCCTCCCTCCACTCAGCCTCCAACAGACTTTAAAAAAACTACAGCAGGGTCTTTTTATTGCTCTAATCACCCCTCATTTGTGCTGGAAGTAGCTCCTGCTCAGGGCTGCTTTGCATCAGGCCAAGCTGAGGTCAGGCTCCTCAGAAGACCAAGCAAAGCATGGTTTACACTTCCTTGGTGCTGTTAGCTGTCTGAGTATTCTGAGTTGGATCCCCTGCCCACTGCAACTGTTTTTCAAAACTTTGGAATGAACTGCTAATGGTTTTATTTCCAAAAGGAGAGCACTGCTACAAATCTAAGCCTCACCTGCAGCAGAGCCTGACTTTGGCATAAAATATAAGGCGTGGTGCTACCCACAGCTGAACACCAACTGGCACTGGTCCAACAATGAGCCCATCACATGCACATGGACACCTTGCTCTTGCCCTCTGCTACAGAGAATTTCATCATCAGAGAAACAAAACAGGGCTGGGGAGGGCCAGGGGCCCACAGGTCAGGGCAGGG
>VXAC01002473.1:0-50902 GCA_013399225.1 Rhipidura dahli | reverse complement strand
AATATTAAAATATATTAAAATATATGTTGTTTATAGCTTTTTAATTTTTTTTTTAATCTTTGTAAATATATTAACTTTTTTTCACTAGAGAATTTTTGTGCCATGTTTTTAAAATTTCTCATAGATTTCTAGGTCTGTCTGACTCTTCAAATAGTTTGTTACTTAACTGTGCTCAATACCTTACCCTGTTATGGAGAACATTTTATACTGCTATTTGTTGGTTTGAAACTAAAACTCAGGTTTGGTTTTGTTTTGGTTTTTTTTTCAGTGTTGCTGAAGTGGTTTTAAAAAAAAGGGCAAACCATACCACACATGATAATTTCTAAGTAATTTCTACTGGAAACTGTGAACAGATAGAAGGAAAGCATACAGGTAAATTCTGGTACATCTCCTCCTGAAGAGAAATACTTTGTATCAACAGCAGGCTGGTATCATCCATTTGGTCTAATGAAATAGACTTCGACAGGATACAGAACATAATTATCTCCAAATTCATTAACACATTCATCGATGCAGTTCTGGGATTTATAGCCTGTCACTGTAACTTAATGCATCATTATACCATCCAAATGGTATTTTGATGAAAAAAAAAGCCAAGGGCAGAATTCTGAGAAATATCTGAGCTAGAATAACTACTCATTTTACTATATGAAAAGTTTTATGTACTGGTAAAATGGCCAGAAAAATTAAGGAAAAAAAGACATGAAATGGATCAATTTTAAACTTGCAAATTATTTAATTAGAGATATTATATCTTACACAAATGCACGGATTCATGGTAGAAATTGGAACACAAAACACAATAGTAAAATAACCTTTCAGCAGCTTGATTCCAGAGGAGACATAGAGACTTCTGTGGAACAATCCGATTTCCTTTAGCATAAATACGATAAATGACTTCATTGTTATCTTTCAAAGGTCGTGAACTCTGACCCTGCAAGCTCATTGAAAAAACCTGGAACATGTTTTAAAGATAAATTTAATATTAAGATTCAACACAGTGCTCATTTTAATCAGACAACCATAAAAATGATCACTTTATTTTAAATACAAATATGACATTTTGAGCAATTTCTAGGTTAAAATAAATTATTGAAAAAAAAATTGCATTTTCTTCAAACCTTGTTCTTCAGGGCAAGTTCTTTATCTCCAGTAAGGAACCACTGCTGACTGCTGTATTCTGTGAACTGTATGGATTCACAGTTCTCTTCTTGAGGAGATGACAATAATACAGAGACCTGTAGTAAATGTTCAGGTACTTGAATAGAATCCCCATCTTTTCCATTAAATCTGTGTCCATTGATTTGCTGAGGAAACCAGTTGTGAGCCATTATTGCAATATATGGGCAGCTGTCAAGGATATTTTTGCCTCTGTGGAAATGGAAAAGCAATAGGGCTGGTAAGCAGAACCAAGCTTCAATATTCATCACAAAATGACTCTAAAAGGTATTTGTAATTTGTTAGTACTTTTTTAGTTCATCATTTTCAGGCTTATGATGTTTAATTGACATACTGTTTCAGTTTCTGTGAAAAAAAAAAGGGGGGGGGCCTTAATTTTTACTTATTTCATCTTCGCCATTTCCTTTCTCTGATTTACTCCTTATGATCTGCAACTAAAATCTGTCCATAGTAAACTAGGTTATCAAAACACTCATCTTTACAACTTGTTGTAGAGCTGAGTCTAAAAAACAGGAAAAGCATTAAAATGGATGAGCTTGCTTTATTTTTTTTTCTCCACAGATGATGCAAAAAAAAATTGGAATAAAGAATTTTAAGTTCTAGCACTGAAAACACATTCAACCACCAGTTGTTTAAAAGACTGTCAATGGGAAAAACACAGTGTTTAAAACCATCTGTCTCATAAAAAAGAATAATCTCTTTCTTCAGTCACCTATTTCCCCCTGCCCATTTGTCTGACAAGGGTATTATGCCCTTGGAGACAAAACTAGCAATTTGAAATTATGTGTAGCTTTAAAAATTTTAAAACAATGCTCAAGTGAGCAAAACAAATCACATACAAATTACAAAACACCAACAGAAATTTTGGGTTGCTAACTTTCATCTAAGGCTTACAACACAGCTCTGCATCATACAGTTACATATTATTTTCTTAGCAAGAATAATGAATACTTTTCCAGGCACTATTTGAGCTAAAGGTGAGAATCTAACATACCACATCTCCTGCTCATGTTCGACAGCTACCCCATAATAAAGTAGCAGAGGCGTGTGACACACAGTCACATGCAGTACTATATATTGGCATTAGGACACAGTGCTTTGTAACATCATGATAGTGTAACACATATGAGTAACATACTAGACGGTAGACAAGTCCTTCTTTTGAAAATGTAGTTTAGATTTGCTGTATTGGTAAGATGTCATGTATTTACAAAACATACTATGAATTCAAGCTTACTAACCTTTCTCCTGGTGATCCACACTTTATCCCACTCAACAGAGAAAAAGCAAACTTCTCAGTCACCTCAGCAAGCAAGCTATATCCTCGTGTGTCCTCACGTTTTGGGCTGGCCAGAGCACAGAGTATCTCATAGAAAAGACTTCTACTTTTACCAGTGAGTAACGGTTTTTCACCTACACCTGCAACCTAATGAGAGGAGAAGAAATCAAACAACATTTTACACAAAGGAATCTGCTTGTAACATTTCCTTATGTTCACTGGTTTAGTGATATCTTCACTGTGATTCCAATGGTCATTCTGAAAGTTCAGAATACTTTTCCCAACTCCTGATCACTGCTCCTAAGGCATAAGTCTGTCAAAACTACATAAACATATGCTTACTAGGGGATTTGATTATTAAAGATTGTGGCATTTTTCATTCTTTCACAAACCAAAGATTGTTGAGTCCTGAGAATTTTTTACATTATTTTCTCTGTTTTCTTTGTGGCAATGATCAAAAATGAATGGATATTGTTATAATGCAATGTATTATAACAATGGATATTGTTATAATATCTAGGTATTTAGAAATTTTCCAGCTTCTGTGCATTATTCCACGAGTCCAGAAGAGACAGAATACCATAAAACTAGTCTGTAATTTTCACAGAACTTAGCACACTGCTTAAGCACAAGCTACTGGAGGAAAAAATACTGATGCTTGGTTAAGACTACAGCAGACTCCAGCTGGCCCTGGTAGGATTTGCTTGTGTGTTAACTGCAGTCTGCTGTAAAGATATGAGCAGGTGTAGTGCCAGGCCTAAAAGCAACCAAATTGTGGCCTAAGAGTCAAGAAAACATAATAAGCTCTGTGAAACTCTGGCACCAAAGGGAAAATCTAGAGCTAATGCAAAATTAATACTGGTTGGTCATTTCAACCTATTTGATTATTGATTTCTTGTCACCATCCCAACTAGTGGCAGGTAAACTCCTTCCTTGATTGTGGGACTTCACATTTTCTACTCTTACTTTTGCGGTCTCTGCTTCCAAGTCACTGCTGTGGATGTGATCTGCCTTGTTACATACATACATACATACATATATATACATATATATATATATATATATGCCTTGTTGTGTTTCTATACTCTAATTAATGTCATGGGTCTTTTAAGAAAGAACAAGAAGTGTTCACCTTATCTATTATGTGCACCACAGCAGTAAGTTGCTCTTCTGTAGTTTCTGTAGCCACTTTGACATTCAGATTCTGAAGGATTCTATGTAAAATGGTGTCATCAAGAGGCTGATGCAGTTGATCAATCAGTCCCCAAACTGGCAAGGAGTCCAAATCTGAGACAATGGTGATGTTAGAAATACCATACACATCATCTACCCTGGCACCACCTGTGGGATTAGAAAGTACAACCTGGAAACGTTTAGGAAATGGGTTTAAAGATCCTGTCTTTGGAGTCAGGGTCACATCGAGGAATGCATTTCTCTGTCCATGTTCAAAAGTCAATAATCCTTCTGATCTGGCAAAATCTTGTCCTGCCACAGCTGGAGATATGAAGGTCCGTCCAATAGGTTCAGGTTTTTGTAGCTCCTTAAAATAAACCGAAAGAGTTTTAGGTAACATTATGATAGACATACTTGTTCAAAACCACACACTTTAAATGGGTAAAAACAAAATGTGTAAAAAAAAAAAGTCCTCTTTCAAAAAGCAGTTATGAGTGATGAAAAAATTACATTAAAATAATTATCTCCCTGAATTAGAAATCAATCAAACCTAGGAGAAGACATATATTTTGCCAAGAGTAAACTGGGTCCCACTCTTTCTTTTCCAGAACAAAAACCACAAAACTTTTCAGTGTTAATAAATTCTACATACATGTTAGCACATGTGTGAATTCCAGAAGGCTTGATGTAAAACTGTAACTGCAGCACAAAGTCCCTCACTTTAGGGTAGAGAAAAGCATTACAAGTACATAGAAAACTAAACAAAAGAAAAGCAAAGGTTTTCAAAATCTGTGTCCAAACTAGTATCAACTCATGGTATTTTCAGTTCCAGAATACATACTTAAAAAATGAATAATCCATTTAATACAAAGGGAAAGCAAACACTATAGAATACATATGAAAGGTAGATAGACGGATTTATCTGTTAATAATACATGGCCTTATTTCCTTGTGAAGCAACACTATTTTTACCTTCCTTGAGGTTTGCAGTTATTGTTTCATTCTTCAAAGTCTTGCTCTTTTTGTCACTTGCCATAACCTTGACATTTTATCTGGTAATATAATAAACTCTCCTTAAGATGAAACAAACTTTCTGAGCTATTATTCAACTGTAGGATTTTTCAAAACCATCTATTCATTTAATAAATGCAGCTTGTATACTGACTCCTAAGTAAAGGTCTTCTACTGAATAAAATAAGGATTTTTATTTGCAAAATACTAGACCCCTTTTGAAAATATTTAGCTTTTATTATTAGAGTTTATTTATGGAATGAATCAGACATTTTCTGAGTTCACTGGAGAACTTGGTAAATCAATGCAGCATGTAACTGTTCAAAATTGATCTAGACATGATCACTTCACCTGTGAAAATTCCAGGGAGTAGCTTCCTTTTGTTTATCCCTTCCCACTGAGAACTAGGGAATGAAAATAAGTAGTAATAAAAGCATTAGTGACAAGAACAATGTCTAAGAAACCTTTGTAGGAAAGAGATAAACATCACTTTACAGTTACTGCCTTCCTGTCTGCTGTGGCCTCTTATTTTAAAACTACTAATAGTACCAATACTTTAGTACTTGGCCATGCACCCTCAAAACCTAAAAATGTCCAAAGAAGGTTGTTTATAAAAGTTACAAATGGGTAAGAGATTGCCCCCTATATTTTAGCTTAAATATAAATTGGGCTGCAGCAATTTCTTTTCCATTTAGCAGCTAAATTATAATGAATTCAAAGGTGGAATTCAAAGGTGAAAATTTGTTACCACACAAACTAACTGAAACACTGGCCAACTACTATATAATAATTGCATGGAAACACCAAGTAAACCTATGTGGTTAAAACTGATATGCATTTCATGTAAGAATAGAAGGCAGAACCTTTTATTATAAAGGATAAATATATAATAACCCACGACCAAAATAATTATTTTAGGCATAAAATCACACAGATTTGAAGTAGGTCAGGCCAAGTACTATTCCATTGTGATGGCAAACTTCAAAGAATCTCTTTTGTAGCCTGTACCCTGATGCTGGATTCACAGATACTAAGGAAGTAGCAGAAATCATATTTGCAGATCTGCTAAAGAAGAAACTTCATCAGCTGCAATAATAATGACTGAGGTACGCATTTAAGAGAAAAAGAAGTGTCAACAGTTAAAAGAGTCTTGTGCTACAGATGTAAACATCTCAAAAATGAATGGGGATGAAAAAATTTACTTTAGCACTTGCTATTTTTCATCAGGAGAACAAATTTTCTTGTTTAGTATTCCAAGAATATTGAAAAAAATTTGATGAAATTTCTCTCTCTTTTCCTAAGTGTGGTCTGCTATTAATAAATTCATGCCCTAACAGAGCAAGTGTCCTACTGTCTGGATGTTGTACACACCTCCATCATGATAAAAACTTAATTTCAGATGAAAACATCTCAAAAATTGAAGATTCACAAGAGCCTTAGAATAAAGAAAAAAAAATGTTAGATGCCTGACTGACCACATTCTTTGAGGCCACTGGAAGATACTGCTAAAAACCCCATACCTGACAATGCTGTGCAATATTTTACTAATAGAAAACCAAAGAAACTAGGCACAGCAAATGTTTGACTGTTTCCTGAAATAAATGTTAATTACAGTCATATTTACTTTAAATAATGACCAATTATTTAATTATAAAATTAACAATAAAATCTATGATTCTACAAATGTTTTGGGTTGAAAACTATCTTGAAGACCATCTAGTTCCAAAGCCCCTTCAGTGGACAGAGACAACTTTCACCAGACCAGTGGCTCAGAGCTCCATTGAACCTGGCCTTGAACAACTCCAGGAAAGTGGCATACACAACCTTTTCTTGTCAGTGCCTCACCACCCTCACAGTAAAGAATTTCTTCCTAATATCTAATCTGAACCTACTGTCTTTCAGTTTTAAGCCATTCCCTCTTCTCTTGTGCCCCTTCTTCGCATATGCCCCTGCAAAAAGTCCTTCTCCAGCTTTCTGATAGGCTTCCTTTAGGAAGAATGCAATTGGGTCAGCCAAAAGCCTCCTCTTCTCTAGGCTGAACAATGCCAATTCTCTCAGCCTTTCCTCAGAGCAGAGCTGCTCCATCCCTCTGATCAACTGAGTGGCCTCCTCTGGACTCGCTCCAACAGCTCCAAGTCCTTCCTGTGCTGGGACCCCAGAGCTGGAGGCAGCTCTGCAGGTGGGGTCTCACCAGAGCGGAGCAGAAGGATCTGAATCCGCTCCCTCCAAAGCTGCCCATGGGGCTTTGGATGCAGCCCAGGACGTGTTTGGTTTTCTGGGCTGCAAGTGCCCATGGCCAGGGCATGGCCAGCCTCTCACCCAGCAGCACCCCCATGTCCTTTGGGGCAGGGCAGCTCTCGATGTGCTCATCCCCCAGCCTGTACTGCAGGTTCCTCTGAGCCAGGGGCAGCACCAGCACCTGGTCTTATTAAACCTCATGAGATTCCCAGGTCTGGACAGGCCACTTCTTGAGTCTGTCCAGGTGCCTCTGGATGGCATCCCACCCCTCAGCTTGGTGTCATCTGCAAATTAGCTGAGAGTGCACCTGATCCCTTCATCCACGGCATTGGTGAAGACATTAAATACCATGTCCCTGAGGTATGGAATGCCATATCACTTGTCACTGGTGTCCATCAGGGCTCTGAGCCATTGACTATGGCCCTCTGGATGTGACCATCCAACCACTTTCTTATCCATCAGATATCCATTTGAATCCAACATCAAATCCATTTTTCCAATTTAGACAGAATGATGTTGTGGGTGATGTGTCTAAAGCCTTACTGCTGTCCAGATAAACGACATCTGTAGCCCTTCCCTTATACACTGATGTAGTCACCTCATCATAGAAGCCCACTAGATTGCTCAGGCAGGACTTGCCCTTGGTGCTGGCTCTCTCCAGTCTCCTCCCTGTCCTCCATGTGCCTTAGCAGAGGTCCAAGGAAGATATGTTCCATGATCTTCTCAAGCACAAAGGGGAGGCTGACTGGTTGAGAGTTCCCAGGGTCCTCCTTTCCAGTCTCCCCTTTTGGGAGATGGGTATAGTAATTCCCTTTTTCCAGTCTCCTGGGATTTTGCCTGACTGTCAAGACTTTTCAAATAACATGGGAGACTGTCTTGGCAACTACATCAGCCAATTCCCTCAGGACTCTGGGATGCCTCTCTTTGGGTCCCATAGAGCTGTGTACATTCAGGTTCCCCAGATGGTCACAAACCTGATTTTCCCTTACATGGGGAGAGACTTTGCTCCCCCATGCCCCATCCTTCTGTCCATCCACTTAAGAGGAGTAGGATAAAGGCTGCTAGTGAAGACTGGCAAGAAAGTTGTTGAGTACATCAACCTTTTATTAATCTGTTGTTACCAGTTTTCCAGCATTATTTATTGACAAGGGGAAACACCTTCTTTGAGCTTCCTTTTCTAGTTAATAGACCTCTAGAAGCCCTTCCTGTTATTTTTTATGTCACCTGCCAGGTTCACTTCCAACTTCACCTTGGCCTTCCTTACACATTCACACTCCTATACTCTTCTCAGGTCACTTGTACTTGCTTCAACTGCCTGTGCATTTGCTTCTTCCTTTTTAGCTTGACCATCAGGTTCTGACTCAGCAATGCTGGTCTCTTGCCTTCATTGCCTGATTTCTTGCTCCTGGGGATTGCTAGCTCCTGTGTTCTGTGGAAGACTTTCTTAAAGATCTGTCAGCTCTGTTCCACTCCCTTGTCCCTGAGGGCAGTCTGCCAGGGAAACCTCCTGACTCTCTCCCTGAAGAGTTGGAAGTCTGCTTTCCTAAAGATCAGAAAAAGACATCAAAATAAATATAGGTACAGTAAGTCTTACCTGCATGCTGTAGCTAACCATTGTGGTTACTGATGTACTAGAATCTCTAAGAACTTGCAGACTGATTAAAGCTGTCTTCTTATAAGCCACAGCAAATCGAGATCCCACAGCAAAATACACTAAACCATGAGGAGCATCACTTTCCAGGACAGTTATAAAAGCAAATCTGGCACTGTTGTTCAAAGCAGCTCCTCTGCTTACAGCATACAGCTCAACAAAAATGTAAGTTTCAAATTCTGGTACCTGTAATTGAGGAATGATTTTCATATCATTATAAGAGCTACTAATAACTTTCAGCTTTTAATAAATGTTTTTATATTATTTGTATGCACACTGGATCATTTTAATAATACCACAAGCATGCTTCCTGAAATATGCAATAAACACAATATAATATATCCTAAAAACAATAGTGCAATGGGCACCACTCTGACAGACACATTAATTAAATCCCAGATTTTTACGTGCAACTTATTGCATTAAAGTAACTATTTAAATAATGCAGGCATTGTGGCTGTAAATGTGACATAAATGACAGTAAACTCTCCAAGAGTGCCATATTTCAGATTATGGATTTACATAGATGCACAATTTATGAAGAATTTGCACTTCCATTTTCTTTTTACCTTACAAAAAGTCAAGTACCTACCTATTCACTTTTAGAAAAACTGCACAGAATTAAGTATGCAATTTTGAAAATGCAATTAATTAACTTGCCCGTATTCAAGTACTGAACTGAGTTAAAGTTCTGAAAAACATTTTACATAGAACCTTAGCATCTAAGCACTAATATGTTTATGCATATTTATATAAAAAAATTATAATCTCAGTAGATTTGCACATTTAACTGCATTTATTGAAAATTCCAGAGCTTAGAGAATACTATTTTATAGACTTTTGTGATGTTTCACATATAGAGAAATATGTCACTCTGAAAATACAGGTTATGGAACTTTGTTCCCTTATTGAAAATAAGGTAGCAGTGTTAAGTTGACAATATGACATTCTGCCTCATCTTTGATTTTGTACCTACAACACAAATGTAATGTTTAAAAATAGACACCTGATTCCTAAGATTCCAGAAATCATTGGAATTATGTTATTTGGACCTATTGCACGCCCTTGTCAAGTAGTAAGCTTGGGAAAAAAAAAAAAAAAAAGAATTAGTTCTTTAGAAGAAAACAGCACTATAAAAAATGATGATCATTGAAGAAAGTTGTGGGGGTTTTTTTGGCTTTTTTTTTTTTTTTTTTACTATTTTTTTGTATTGGGTTTGTATGGCCAGGTTTTGGTAGTGGTGGAGGATTCAGGAGGGGTTTCTATGAGAAGTTGCCAGAAGTTCTGCCCATGTCTGGCAGAGCCAATGCCAGACAGCTCCAGGATAGGCCCACCACTGGCCATGGCTGAGCCTATCAGAAATGGTGGTAACGCCTCTGTGATAATAGATTAAAGAAGTAAAAAACCTGTTACTATGCAGATGTAATTGCAGCCAAAGAAGAGCAGGGTGAGAACACGTAAGAGGAACAGCTCTGCAGACATGAAGGTCAGTGAAGAAGGAGGGGGAGAACAAGCTCCAGGTGCCCAAGCTGAGATTCCCCTGCAGCCCATGGTACAGTCAGTGATGAAGCAGCTGTGGCCCTGCAGCTCATGGAGGTCCATGGGAATGCAGAGATCCACCTGCAGCCTGTGGAGGAGCCTGAGAGGAAGCTATGACCCCATGGGTGGTCCACACTCGTACACTTAGTTGTCCTCCTGGCAGGGCCCTGCAGACCCGTGGAGAAAGGAGCCCACACTGGAGCAGGCTTCCAGGCAGGACGTGTGAGCGTGTGGGAGACCCACACTGGAGCAGCCTCTCCTTGAAGGACTGCACCCTGTGGAAGGATGACCGCGCTGCAGCAGTTTATGGAGAACTGCTGCTCATGGGATGGACTCATGTTGAAGAACTTTCCTATTGGAGGAACCCCATGGTGGAGCAGGGAAAAGACTCCTCCCTGAGCAGCAGCAGGAACAATGTGTGATGAAATGAACATAATCCCTGTGTCCCAACTCCGTTTGCTGCTGAAGGGGAAGAGGTAGAGCTGGAAGGAGGGAGGGGAGGGTGGAACGTGTTTTAAGGTCTCAGTTTACTTCTCAGTATCCCGCTCTGATTGTGTTAGTAATAAATTCAGTTAATATCTCTCATTTGAGCCTGTTTTGTCCATAACAGTGTTTGGTGAATGATCTCTCCTGGTCCTTATCTCAGCTCATGAATCTTTTGTTGTATTTTCTCTCCCCTGCCCAGCTTCAGAGGGGAGAGATAGAGAGGCTTTAGTGGGTGCCTGGCATCCAGCCAGGGTCAACCCACTACATAAAAAAAGCTTTGTGTTTTAGGTCTGAATTTTTGGAAATCCTACTTTTATTCTAGGATTTTAGCTAATAAAGTCATTACATCTGACTAAGTAAAACTTACAAAAGCTGGAATGCATCCTACAAAAACGTAATGGACTTATATAATGTATTTATTACTTCAACATTTTTTAATGTATTTACTTCTAATTTATATGCTAGTTTATGAAAGAAGAACTGGAAGAAGAATTAGAAAATATTTGGAGGGATAAATAGCATATATTTTCAATTAAATGGTTAAGTAATTTTCTAAATGAAATGTTCTTAACTAATGACAGACACAATTTTACTGGATTGAATGGATAGCTTTAGTCTTCCAATAGCACTTGGCAAAATGGCAGAGGCTTGTGCTTCATGTGGCACAACTGCATGTCTCTGCAGCTTCTGCACTGTTGTCATTAAATACTGACATCACTTCTTTGGTCTAGAGAGGTTCATAACCTCAGTTTACTCAGCTAGGCAGCCTGTGCCCTCTACATGTATTCATTGGCTTTGTAATGTAAAGATAACATCTGATGACAGAGAAGGGAAATGGTCGTCTTCTTGAACTAAGGGAATGCATGCTGCTTCCTAAATGAGAAATCCCTGTTTTCCACAAAAAATATCTTGCAATATTTTCTAGAACCGAGTCAGAAAAAAACCATGAAATCTTCCCACCTAGTCCTTTTTGACTGTCCAAACCTTGGCTTTGTCGCTAGCCTGGTGCTAGGATAATTTCTTAGAAAATTTAAAACTCTCCAACTTTAAAAGAATGGCAAACATTAATCCTTCCTTTCTTAAGAGATTACCCTAACTACTGAGTATTCACACTAAAATATTTTTTTATTCTCTTTTCAATAAAAATTACTGAATACTGTGCTTTGTGTTAATACAATCATGTCTGTATTTTAGACTGCCAGACGGGTCTCACAAGGTTCTTAGACGTAGATATACCCAACTGACAAATGCAATTTAGTGGATGATGTCTCCTAAATTGACCTTCACAAGGTGGATGTGAGCAGTGACAGATTTTTAGACACTCAGAGATTCTTATGCAGTTCTATGAGTTTTCACAGATGACTGTGCTCGATTTAGGAATATAAAATTACACACAAGTTAGACTCAAAGTTTTTTTTTGTGAATGAGATATTACTTATAGATACGTTTTCCATAAACCACCCTAAGAAATGCTTTGATAGATGAAAAAGTTACTGTGTGAAGGATAAGAGTATATGAATGAACATTTCACTGAACTCCATTCTTTTTTTTCTTACTCTTATATAAAAATCTAAGACCTGTAATTTACTCTCCAAATGAAATACTTATCTCCTTCCCAAATTTTTACCAGTCATAATGGAGGCAGCGCAAGCCTATTAATAAACATGTTCCAGAGAAACCGAGCATGTATCAAGTTACTATTGTCAAACTAAATATCAGTTCCTCTGGATCAGAGGAGTTGTTTCATCTTGATAAATTGCAATTCAGTGCTGTACATAAATGAGCAATAATTACTTACATGATCAGGTTTTATTTCAATGGAGATGTTGCACATTGTTTGACCTGCCATGCAGGTTGTGACTCCCAGCACAGATACAAGTTCATTCTCCAAGTTCACACCATCCTTCATAAGGACAACAGCTGTTTTATTAAAGGTCACACGCCAGAAGACCTTCACATCTTCAAAAGCCCTGTAAGCAAAACAGAAGAGTATGCATGGACTGAAAGAGAGCACAACCTATTTAGAAACATAAACCACAGACAAAAAATACATTTTATGTTATTATTCAAAACTAATCATTAGGGAATCAACTGCTTTGCAATGAAAAAAATAGCTGTTTTAATTTAAATTTCTCCCTCTAAAATCTATTTAGATTATAAAAAAAAAAGTAACAGCAGGAGAAAATAAAGTAATTATGGGAATCCATATTATTCTGAATTTTTGTTTCAGATAACATGCAATTATCTGAATAAGAGACAATGGTGCTTGGAAAGCAGGGATGTGCCCAAGTACTTTCATTAATACTATAGTATTATCCTAGAAAGCCAGGTAGAACTTTTCTTTCCTGTAAGTGTAAGGAACTTACTATAGTTGAGCATTTTTCTTTAAAGTACACATAAATGTACAACATATATATGTACTAATTAGGAAAAAAAGTGAGGACATAAGTGTACTGACACATAACTTCTTAGTCACTCCTTGTAGTATTTATAGCTACTTATATTACACAGAGAGGTGAGAGCTGGAGTTATACCTTTAGCAGTGCAAATACTTTACCTTAACCAAAATCTTCACTCTTGCTGACTTACAGGATAGAATGGTAAGCATTTGAGATTCTTCCTGTTTCCACTTTATACTGATACAGTGACAGACCTAATTATATTCACTACTTAAATGCCCCTTTGCCAAAGTCTGTGACGCTATTAAAGGAGCTGAAAGGCAAGCATGTATTATAAAATTCCATAATGAAAACCTCTTCCACAAACAATATCTCCTGTGATTCACGATAGCATATTAGAGAGTGTGGGAAGAGCACTGGAATCAGCTGTTCCCTGTACCTGTTTGATTGCCGTGTGACAGTCAGCAGCACCTCTCTGTTTTCCGAGTCTTCATCAAGTACCAGGCCACTTTGCACTTCTGGAGTGAATCCCAAAATGCCATTCTGGAGATCACTTCCTGTGTAGGAAATAGGCCATGAAAGTAGTAAGCAAGAAAGTTAAGCTGAGAGTAAATTATAATTTTAATATGCGCAATGGCGAAAAAGCCAAACAATCAGGTATCAAAAGAATGCTTCAAAGTACTATTAAGAGACACCTCAATTCTCTTAATATCTCTTAATTCTTATTTTTTTGAACTTGAATAGAATTTCAAATATTAGCATTTCTAAGTTTTATTTTAATCATTAGAATAATAACAACTATTTTTGAAAGTAAATTCCTTATGAGAGTCCCGGCACCATTTCTGCATGAAAGCTTGTATTTTCAGCAACATTCAACACACTGACTGAATTCTGTGTACCTTGACTTCAAGAGACTAGGTGTTAACAATAATCTCCAGAAAAATGCCAAAAAGCTTTGCTTACAATGCCTTTATGAGATAATCACTGCAGCTAAGTTTATCATAAATCTTAGAAAATTCTGTCTGAACAGAAATGGGCCTGAACTTAAGCCTAGGTGAACAGCATTGAAACAGTAGGTAATGGAATAAAGATGGGCTTCCAATGACATAACTTAACCTTTCTTATTCATCCTACTCATGATGTTGTTGAACCCATCCATTTTCACAAATTATTACATCAGCTTTTCTCTTGCATCTTTAATTCCATGTGTGGAACTAGTGAGCTGCAAAACACCACTTTTTTCTCAGGGGAATGTAAGTAACTTCAGAAAAACATCAGTGGAAGATAAAAAAATCTCATTGTTAATGAGGGGAAAATTATGTCTTTGCAGTGCCCAATCAAATCTTGCTTCTAAAGGATTTCTTCTTGCAGGTAGTGATGGCATAAGTCTGCCAATTGAAAAGGCAATCTACTTCCACCCCAGTGCTTACTAAATGTAAATATTTTTAATAAGATGAACAGAAACTGTGTATTTGCTTATGTGCATACACAAATATTTAACCTGAGGTATTTATCTATACACATAAATGCAGGTACCTGCTTTTACCCTTCTCCTTAACGATGTTGTCTCATGTTCCAACTGTATGGACACTTCGTACTGAGGGTATAACTCTATTATAACATTAATACACCTCTGTGGGATTCAATACAAGCCCGAATTCCAACCTGCGCCTATACACATACTTCTGCAGTTAACATGCACACCCAGGGGACTGGTTACTTCCATGGTAAATTCTACTGTGACAATGCACGTGAAGGGAACATTTCATATAATCTGTTTTTGTATACAGTCTCGGTTGCTTCATACACTCATCCAGCAGCACGGTTTAATTGTAGTTCTCAACACCCATACTGATTTCTTAAGAATATCTAAATATACAAAACTTCCAGTAATGTTGGACCTTACTTTCTTGATTAGCCTAAAACTGAGTTAGCCTAAAATTTGTTTCAATTCCCAACTTCTTTCTAAAATTTAATTTATATTGCACTTAAGTTTGGTTTATATTCAGCTGGTAAGCGAGACAGATAATTAAAGCTAGTTATCTAGCTAGGGAAATTGGAGCTCTGACATCACTTTCTCACAGTAGCACAGTGACTGAAAGAAAAGCTCTTCCTTGGTGATTATGTGCGCCCATTCCCATCCTCCATCCCAAGAAGCAGAGGATGACTACACTGCACGTATGAACTGAATAGTAGCAAAGAATGAAAACAGAAACTGTTTTTTATACTTCGTACAAACTCCATCCATTAAAAAAGTGAAAAACTTAAAAATACAAAGTATGTGAAATATATGTGACTGAATGCCAGCATAATTCAGGCTAAAAGGGCCCTTTAAGTCTCCAGCGCAACACCCTTCTCAAAGCTGAATCAGCTCTGAAACCAGACCAGATGACTCAGAGCTTTGTCTAGTTGGGGCTTTTAAAAATTCCAGGGATGGAGAGAGACCATGCAACCTCCCCAGGCAACGTGTGCCACTGCCTCTCTGTACTCAATTGAAAAAAATATGCAGGCTAAATCTCATTTCAGCTTATACTCACTGTCTCCCATCAAGCACTGCTGCCATAATGCATTATTTAAATAATAGATCAGTAAATTTTTATGTGTCTTCTCTTTTAGTTAATCTTATGGTCTCAGTAGGAACTAAGTCTTCCTGTATTCAAATGCCCCATGATGTTTTCTTTTACAAAATCATATTTCATAGGCTAAGTTAGGAAAAGGGAAAACAAGGTAAAAGAAAAAGCAAAAAAAGCTTAAAGCATTCTCAAACTTGAGAAAGCTAAGTACTTTAAGTGGCAAAATACAAATCATCTGGTCTTTAGAAACAAACCAAACAAAAAGGCAGTGATCTTTTTGTGCCGTAAACTGTCAAGAAGTGGTCAGCATTTAGAGTTATCATACAAAATATTTTGGTCTGAATGCAGCACTACAGTACTTTGCAAAAGGATCATTTGTGCAATACTGAGAACAAACAATGGAAGCCCAGCAGTTCCATACAGGCTCCCCTTGGACACTTTCATTTTCATACCATATTTAATTGGTGACTCTTCTTACAGTCACAGGTCTGTATCATAAAGTGATAAGTGGGTCTGTATCCCACTCATTCTTTGAATGTGGAAGTCATGGATCTACTGAAATGGCAACCTCATATCCCAGGAGGACGGGTTGGAACAAGGAAAATGACAAAAAACCAAATCATCCTGCAATGCTACTCCATCTCCAACACAAACACTTATGCTCAGCATTCTCCCTTCATGAAGGACAAGAACAGAGATAAGCAGCACCTATTTGAGTTACATTGCTAAGGGATGATAAGTAGGCTCTGCGCATTAGATGCTTCCTCTGATCTGGAAAAGATTTGGGAATAGAATAACATACGTATTATCATATAGAATTCCAATTTTACATGAAAATTGCTAAAAGAACATATAGTTATTTACTGTTATTTAATTCAAATATATTTACTAATTTCCTGGGGGAAAGAATATTACCTTCAATAATTACTGTTGCAAAAGCAGCAAATCCATGTTCATCCTTTCCTTCCACAATCTGAGCTCCATATTCAGGATTTGAGAGGAAAACATAAAACAATTCCTGTCCTTCAGGCTCATCATCATCAAAAATTTTTATGGACACCTGGCTTTCACTCTCTCCATCCAGCAAAGTCAGAGAGACTGTCTGTTCTTCAAAATCTTCTCCTTCCATTGCCCATGTGAAGTTGGATTTTGCGTAAACACTTCCAAAAGGATACAAATCTACTCCACTCTGTGCACTCACCCCCCCAAAGGTTCTAACAGTTAATTTAATATCACCAGTAAATCCCTTGGTCCTTCTGATCTGAAGCACTACTGTGTTGGAGGTATTGTTGTTTGTATCTTCTTCAACATAAATAAACTCTGGCCCCAAACTTAGTATTCCATGAAGAATATCATTAGCCAGGATATTAACTGTTGCAACACTGAAAGCTGGATTCAAACGGGGACTCCAATCAAGGTTCACGGGCTGAACATCCAGAATTTCCACAGAAGTCAAATTTACAAAAAAAAATTCTTGTATTTCAGACACAGTGTCATCAATTATTGATATTTCTATCACTGCACTTGTCTGAAAATATAAAAATATAAGCTCTCCATTGTAGACAGGTATAAAGTCTTCTAGTGGTTTGGCACTTCCTGGAATGGTCTGATATGTCAGTTTAGTGAGATTATTTTGAAAACCAAACAATCTTTGGACATGTAATCTGACTGCCTGGACATCTTCTTCAACTGAAACTGATCTTGAGTTAAGGTCAAACTGGAAGATCCCCATTGGCTCAATTTCAGCTACTGTAAATCCTGATCTGAAACAGAAAGGATATCACACTGAGAGAGGAAATATGAATAATGAAAAGTAGAACAATCAAGCACAATAATTTTCAGTGAGCAATCAATGACAGCTGTAAGAAAGTGGATTAAAAATGTGTAACAGTAGAGGGAAGAAATAGCAACCATACAAAGCAAGACATAAAAAGGTTCCCTAAAAAATGCTTTTGCAATGTTTGGATTGAACAGCCCTCCACAGGCTTAATACATCCTAGGTCAGTTCAGGATACTGAATAAATGATAAATAAAATATGGTCTTCCTGAGAGAATGGAGAGGCAAAGGAAAGTAGGTCTTCTTACTGTGGACATAATGCAGGAATGTAATACAGCCACTAGAAGTGGTACCAGTTTTAAACACTAAACAAACCTCCTGTACCAAGGGAAGGCTGTGAAGTAGTAGACAAATGCTAGCAGGTCTATAGTTTTAGCCAGGAAGCTAGAGAAGGGCAGGAAGTCATTTTAAAAGATACAGTAAGGCTTTGAAATACTGCCTCTTTACAATATTAGTCAAAGTACTTTTTTTTTTCCCAGATCTCAGCCTTGTTATCAATATCAATTTCAGATTTACTTTGTTCATATTAAATATATTCCCTTCTTATTACAAAATATTGGACTGACTCTGCTAAATCTGGTGTCACCCCTTCTCCCTAGAACTGATCCATTATTCAATGCCAGAGGCTTTCAAATGGCACAACTACAGTGAGGGGATTTGGCTAACAGATGAGACCCTTCCACCACGAAGGAAGCCAGAAAACCTTCAAAGTGAGCTTTATTTCTTGTGGGACACAGTTTTAAGTTTTCTAGGAAAGATTACTCTAGTACACTCAAGGTATTTGACTTGCACAGTAAACAAGTGCTTGAGGACTCGAGTCCATGGGATGGACAAGCCTAGGAGAAAGGGTCAGTTTGAGGAATTTAGGCATCTGGTTCACTCCTGATTTCCTTCAGATTTGCCAGTGCAATTTTAACAGTGTGAGGCTAATACCTTTCTCCATACAGTGTCACTCTACGCCCATTTTTTAATACACTTTCATCTTCAAAAAGGAAGAGTGAAAATAGTTTGAAGAACAGATAAAAACCTAAGGGAGATAAAAAACATTGAATGTAATGTTTTAATTTTTAAGAATAAAAAGGGAGTTTAATATAAATTAGGCATTTTGGGAGCATTTCCTATTTAATTTGATTTATTTTAAATAATATTTTGTCACCTAAGATCTAAATATGGATTTTTAGGGACGCTGAAAATTGACAGAATTTATTTCATTCTTCAGCTTTCTGGTTAAAATTGTTGATCTTGATTGCTCTGTTTCCTACCTGTCACCATCATTCTAGACACATTCTAGGCACCCCAGATCCCAGCACCAGGAAACCTACTGGAATTGAAGAAAAGCCTTCGCTCTGGTCAGACCAGATCTGCAGTACTGACATTTGTTTCCACATGAGACAAGACATAAAAATTTATCAAAGAAGGAACTTTTTTGCTAGCAATCTATAATTTAATAGGGCTATGTATGAGGGCTATATGCCTCCACACGTCGTAATCCTTACAGCATCAGTGCAACTCGGAAGTGTAAGTAATATCCTTACCTCAGGCGAGCCCCACCAGACACATTGCTGTGCACTGCTGTTAAAGTGATGGCAAATGTCTCAGGTTTATTTAGGCTTGGAGTAGCCTGAAATGAAATCACTTTACTTTCCTCCCCAGAGGAAAATACAACAGTACCTGAAAGGAGAATGATTGAGCAAGTCAAAATCACTAAACAGGAATTCTCTTTTTACCTGGGAATATACTGACATAGGGACTTTAGTCAAAATTCCACTCCACTGAAGGAGAAGAAATCTTCATGATAATGGTCTCTCTTCAGGGGCATAGCATTGTGTCTATGAAGTTTGGGGTTTTTTTCTTGTAAAGTAAATAAATCCCTTACAGATAAAACATGGATCACACAATTTCATTCTACTGACACTTTATTAATAAAGGAAACATGTAGACGAACAAATAACTAAAAGGTGGTAGCATTACATATGCAACTGTCATAGCTGTTGTTCTTATAGCTCTACATACCTTGCTGTGGCAACTACTCACCAAATGGAGGAGTAATATTGCCTAGTTTAACAGAGTCAGTGACTAAGTCTGGTGGATATCCTGAAATCCAGCTAACTATCACAGAGCCATAAACTCCTCTTCTGGTTATGACAGCATGGCCTGTTCCTGCTACAATGTTTGTAAGTCGTAATATCACAGATTCAAAGCCAACCTGCGGAAACATAGTAGATTTTATCAGAAAATTGAATAAAAATGGACAATAACATATGTGAAAACATAGTACCTTTTGTAAAATGGGCATCTTTCAATAAGGATACATGCATATAGATAAATGTATGTCCATGTATCGATATACGTAGGAATATATATATTTCCTTCATAGCTCTTTAATAATACTTGCAAATTTTAGATTTCTGACAATTAGATTGCAGGGAAAAGTAACAAGTACAAGTTACGTTTCAGTACTGAAAACAGTTAACATAGCAATGTGTGTCTTTTGTTTAGAAGAGAAATTAATCAAGCCTGCCCTCAGCCTGCCCTCAATATTCACAGGTAATAACTGTACTACTCTCTCTCTCTGTGTCTCTCTCTCTATATATACATAGGTCTAAAATAACTTTTTAATTCCATATCCAGTGAAAAGTAAGTTGTTGCCCCATGACATTGTTCACAAAATTATTATTGCTACCGTGATCTACTTTTCATTTTCTCTGAGCAGCAAATAGGAGTGAAGATAATTTGCATATTCTAAAAGAAATGATAACTGGATATATGGTAGTATATGGTATATAACAGTCTTCCTGTAAACAGTGTATACAGAAAAATACACTGTAAACAGTGTATATTTGACTTAAGTTTCACTGAAAATTAAAAACCAGAACAATGCTTCAAGATAATTAAAATCATTAAGTAAAAACTTCATTAAAATTTAAGTTAAAACCTCACCATGCTATTGCCTATGCCTGACATAAAAAAAGGGAACGGTGACACATAATACCATATCAAAGTAGGCACATAATCATTTCTCACTCTCATACAAAAAAGACAAATAGAAAATTGATCACTCAGTGATTACCAAATTTACTGATATCTGCATTAACACCTAGCATATATTCCATCTCTTTTTGCATATAATACTGAATAGATGCTATTATCTGCTTTGGGGTTGTTATTCTCATAGAAACGACATTGTCCAGATTTATTTATTTTCCTTTAAGTCTTAGAACTCCGATTTCATGTAAATCTTTACACCAGCATTTTATAGATGAAGAGGCCTTTTGCAAGTGAATTAAAACATTTCTGTAAGAATTGGTATCAGAGGAAAGAATACAGTGCAAGTAATAACAGGAAAAGATTTTCTGTCATATTGATTGCAATGAAAACTTCACTGAGTTCTTATAAAGGGTATCTTCTGTAAAAAAGTGTACCTTTCTTCTGTGGTATGAACATGACACTGCAACCAGGCTACTGACCTGTGAATTGGCAGCTTCCTCAGGAATAAGCACCGTAGCAGATTTTGCTATTCCTAATATTTTAGGCACATCCTTGGCACTTCCCCTAACCAGGCTTACATTAGTCAGTTCCAGAGTAAAATTCAAGCCCAGTAAAATAAATGCCTTTGAGAGAGAGAATTTTGTTAAAAAGTTAGAAATTTAATTCCACTAAAAATGTCTTATCCAACAGTTCAAAAATTAACAGAACAATCTCCACATTTTATTCTGCTTACACACCAAAAAAGCAGCATTTTCAAGACAAGCATTTTGTTGATTATATTTCTCAAAAGAATTACTGTTAAGCCACCAGTACTGTGAAAGTAATCTGACAATAGTTTGCTGGAATAATTTAAAGAAATTATTGCCATTTTAAAAAGTTGCATCTGACACAGTGGGCCTCAGCTTGATTTTAATCCTTGGGATTAAAAATGTCTAAAATGTTTGTAAGAGCATGTTAGGGTGGATGTAAGATTGTGATCATAATGACAAACAGCCAGGAAACACAGAGGACTGCAAGTACATTTATCTTCTGCTTCATGAATCACAAATGACAGATCACTATTTACAACCCAAAAGGGAAACTTGAGAAAATATTTGCATACATATAATAATAAGATATTGAACTGATGGTAACCCAAAACAACAGTGTAAAGAAACATTAAATATTTGAACACATGCATAGCAGTGATTTTGCAATTATTATCAGAAAATGTCATTTTCAAATCCCGTTCTACTCCATAAACAGGAAATTCATAACATCAAAACTCTCTTTTCTGCTTCTTCACAGTTGATACTAGTGAGTTTTGTATCTTATTTGTATTCTGATGAACCAAATAGAAACAACAGATATCATAGGACCTAAAAGAGTAGTACACACCTGGTTGCTTATTGGCACTCTTTTTACTCCGAAGCTGGCACCATCCTGTATTGTGAGGAATCCCACCTCATTCTCGGGTTCTATTAGTGCTTCTTCATGAAGGGATATGATACGGTACTTGACCATTACTTCTCCAAATGCCCCAGCATGCCGAGTTACATTAATCTGAACATACCGATCCAGGGTTTTTTCTACCAATACTGACTGCTGATCAGAGTACAGGGCAAACACTCCATAAGGATCATCATTTGCAAACACTGTGATCTTTGAAATTCCCTTCTCATGGTCTAAATCTGCTCCACCTTCCACTGAAATCAGCTTCACCTCATATTTTTCATCCAGTTCTGGAACATCATCAGGTAACAGGTAAATAATTATCTCAGCTGTACTCTGCTGATCAGCAATCACAACAGATCCCTCTGTCTCAAGAAAGTCACCTGTGATGTCGGATTCACTACATATTTCCCAATAAACCTGAAATGAGTACAGAAAATGCAAAACATAAAAGACAGAAAAATTACATTCAACGTCAGAAACTTGTGTATTCAGGATTCAGTATAGAGAGGATGTGGAACTGACTGCTTTTAAATGTGTAAAATAAAAAGTGCTTTAGGTATGCATAGGAAGAATATCCTATCACACAGACTATCTTACAAAAGAGTGTGTTATACCGTTAACAGTACAATGAATATAAATATTTCCTTTGTCTAGTTTCAGAAGATTTATGTAAAACTATGTGGAATCTATGAACATTTTTCAAAAAGTGTTTCTGTTTTTAGACCAAAATACCCTTGCTGTTTTTCCTGTTTCCAGTATTCCTCACATAGGAAAGGAATGAAGAACTCTCATTAAACACAGCAGATGTTTCTATTAATTGATCAATTTATTTTCAATTAAATGAGTTCCTGTTAAAACGCTGACTTCTAAACAACTTTAGGTAAAAAACCAATGTGCGTGGTTCAAAAAAAGTCTGATTCTGTCTAAAAAAAGTAAATTGCAATGACCTCAAAGAAAACTCATTATGAAAGTATGGTCTCTTCTGTTCTCCCTTCAAAAGCAAATGGGGAGAGGAAGAAAGTGAGAGCAGCAAGGCAGTATTATTTTTCTTTTATTTCTCCTGACCAGGGAAGACTGAAATTTACTCTCCAAACCTCAACTACTAGGGTTAAGCCCTTCCTAAAGTCAGTCTAAAAGGCAAAATTTAGGAAAATTAATTTGAGAAACAAGCAACTGAAAAGAACAGAATAAGGTATTTTTCCATGCACTGACACTGAGGATGATTTCAGATTATACTGTTTACTAGGAAAAGAGTGAGAATACCGTTATGGTGCCCAGAACACCTTGAATTCGTCTGACAAACAGTGTAATACTTTGTGGCCCTTCATCTGCTGAGGGTTCTGCATAGTCACTCTCAGTTAATGACTCAGGAGCAAACTGTACAATTCCATTGGGATCACCAAACTTCTCTATCTGTAAAAAAGGTAAACAAACAAATTTAAAAAAGTAGAAATGTAGTGGGAGTCGTATTGTTCTTCCAACCACTGAGATTTTCACTGCTGGATACTAGAGGGGCACATATCTGTTAATTCTAAAGACAGCAGAGAAAGTTTTGAACGTCCCCTTTCAGTTTTCAGTTCCCTTGTCCAAGGAAGAAAAAACCAGAGTTTTATTTCAAATGCATCATCTGAATATTTTGATACTAAAGCAGGAAATGCTCAGACACCTTGAGCTAGTATACAGAAACTCTGGCACTATCAGTTTGCAAACTCAGCACTATGGGAAAGAGACCTCATCTATATTCATCTGCATGAACCATTAGGTGCAACAGGAATTTGGGGTGACCTGACTTCCTCAGGGGACTGTGGAAATAAGAGCTAATTCCATCAACACTTTACAGACCAGATAATAAAATAAAAATACAATTTCTAGGAGAGATTTTTTTTGAGGGCTTCTTACAGCAGCCTTATAAATATTTCCTTAGTTGCAGTATCCCTAGAGCACTAATTTGTCTTTGATAACTCTCTGCCTTCTCAGAAATATCTGCATTTCTCTTGCACTGTGAGAAGTCAAATTTTCTCCTTTCCTCTGAAGATGATGGCAAGAGTGATGTCCTATGTTTCTTGCAGCTGCTGCGGAGTTGGAGCCTGGACTGACCCCTGGGTGTGTCCAGATCACTGTTATCTACCACACACACGATGATGGTCAGTGCAGGTGGAGGCCAAGTGCTCCAGCCTGGAGAGTTTGTCCATCACTGTTTTTTGCTGTATCAGGATTTGGGGAGGAGTGTGTGTGTGTGGATAATTTGTCCATCATTGTTTTTCGTTGGCTCAGAGGAAAAAGATATTTTGTCTTTGTCTTTGTGGAGACTTGGTGGTGAGCACCTTTTTCATGTAAATCACGCTCTCTGTTGTATCCCTTTGTCATTAATATTGTTGCTGTTACTGCTTGTTTCTCATCTCATTGGTGTTTTCAAGTAATTTTTTCTTATCTCGACTCAGAAACTCTGCTTTTTGTCTCCCTCTCACCAGAGGGGCTAGGAGAAGGGAATCAGTTGAGTGGGGTTTAATTTTCTGCTGAGTTTAAACCACAGCAGATGGCAAACATATTGACATATAGAAATGTGGGATCAATCCATGCTCTCTCCAAAGAGAATTATAGAAAACTGCAAGTAAGGGATCCAGATCAGTGCTTTCATGCCAATTTTTACTGACAGATTCTCTGCCCTTTTTCTTTCAGAACTGAACAAAATACACCACAGTTGTACAAAGGTCAAAAAAAAAATGAAATTACTAAGTAATCATTGTGATTAATTTTGATTCATTTTTAAAAGCTTTGCAGGATAAATACCAGTATCAACAGAAATCTCTAAAAAAAGAGAAGCAATAATAACTTACTATGAGGGTAATGCTGTTTGCCTTAGAATCTATTTCTGTTTCACCTTTCATAAGGCTCAGTCGAATAATGAAGGTTTCCTGAACTTCAACTTCTTCATGAGGATAGATTTGTAGATTAATTGTTCTCAGACCTCCTTCTCCTTCTTTAAAATAGAATGATCCATTCACAGGGTCACCAATGTCACTATTCAGGGGAGACAAAATCTCTTCTGAATTAGGTCCCAAAATGTCCCAATTAATCTGTGGAAGAGATCATTTTCAGATTTAGAGGGGTGATATGTTATAATAGCATCCCAACAGGAGAAATGACATAATAAGTACCAAAAGAATTTCCCTATGTTTAAATCTTTGCTGTTAATATGGAATACAAAATAGTTATAATTAATTCTATGGGGCAAAATATAGAAGCCTTTGGAAAAGTATATATGCAAATTTACAAATGGGAATTTTGAGGTGTTAGTCAAAATGCCAGTTTAGTAAATTCTAGATGATAGAAAAGAAACTAAGATTTCTCTAGCATATAGCAGCACAGTGTCTCTGTCACACAGGCCAGTGCCTCAGTGTCTGCTTCTCTTCCCTTTCATGACTTGTTTTGCAAAACTTCCCACATGAGTACTGGTGATCAAAACCGTTTCCCTTTGAAGTGTGATGTCAAGTCTGAAAATGACAAATATTTTTTATCATAAAAGGTTTTAATCCTTCAGATTATGAAGGAAATTACGAATCCTTCATATTTCTTCAGCCTGATTTGCTATAGCATTTCCAGCAATTCCCACCAATTAGATTGCTTTTAAGGAGGTCATATTCAGCACTTTACAATTATTATTTTGGTGATTTAATTGTTTTCCACTTTTCCCCAGTGAATTCTAGAAAAAGTCAAAGACTTAGGCAATTTTTATATATGGAGAAGAGTAGCTCATGGCTATTAATGTGAATTTTCCAATCATTTGACAAGACTATAACAGGTCTGCCATGTTTTATATTTATACCCTTACTTTATAAATACTTCTGTATAGAGTAAAGAAATACTCTGGAAAACTCATAGTAAGCAATTTCCTGAATTAAATTAAACTAGCGGTACTACATGAAGTTAACCATAATTTTGGTGGGATTAGGAGCTAGTTCAGAACAATATACACAATACCATAATAAAAGAAGGCAAGCTTGGAGGAGAAAGAGGAGTTTAAAAGGGTAACAACATTTTCTGTTATACTGCAACTATATGGAATTCATATTTAATAAAAAACTGCAATTATCCTATTAGAAATCAGTCACTAAGAAAGCTCTCAAAGCAAAATGCAGGAGCTTTCTGACATAGTCACTGGAAAACTTTCAGTTTCTGACAGGCAAGACCCACCTGTGCCTCCACCAACCGCCCAGTCCTTTCCAACACTAGGGACACTGTTGTGGTTGCATCAGGGTTGGGAAGAATAATTTGGCTTTGGTTGAGAAATCGGACCATGCCCTGCGGAGAGTCACTTTTTGCAATGGTGACCTGGCTCACCAGGTGGAGCCCCAGGACTGCTCCACCGGTGGCTCCTGTCAGCTGGATTTCAAATTGCTCTGCAAATTCACTGCACAGAAAAAAAAAAAAAAAACACATTCTGAGATATCCGAGAGAAAAAAAAATGAAAACTGTACTTAGTAATTCAATCATGCATCCAACTGGATCTGTTTAAAGGACTAAAGAAATTATTTCCATAGGTGCAATGTAGAAGATTCCTTCTATTTTCATGAAATGGTGATATCTGAAAAAAAAAATAATGTTCCATTTTTTACTAGTGTTAAGTTAAATGAAAACACGGACAAATATTTTATTCTTCATAGCAGGACTATTGCCACCAATATTTCTTATGATGTAGTTAAAAACTGTATTTGATTGCATATTATTTAACAGGAACTATGACACTCTAATATGTAACAGCTTCTTTTTCCCCCTTTAGGTGATTTTCCCCCTTAGGTGATTTTTTAGCACTGCAGAAATTTGTTTTTCAATTCCAGCTCTATACACGCTCATGTGTAGATTTTTTAGTGCATGCTAAAAAAGACCTTATTGGAAGTAAATTGGTGAAAACTATCTGAAAATTTATTTACCTTTCTTCATCATCTATAATAGAGATATAAATAAAAGACTGGTTCTGTCCATGATAAAAAAAGACAGAATTATTATGGATGACATAGTCAACACCATCAGGAAGTGCAGAAATACTTCGAGAAAGAAAATCAGCTGTGACACTGCCATAGGTTCCACGCTTTCTCAAAACAGGAATCATGATTAATCCAGCATCTTCTTCCACTATAAAAATAATTGAGAAAAAGTTATGTTATTTCAAATTTTATGCCATAGCCTTATCTTCTAAACCACAGTGATAACTTCAGCTAAACTTACCCTCTAGAAGGACATACTCTGGATCAAATTCTATGACACCTTCAGCATTGTCATTTTTTCCAATAGTGACCCATACTGTGGAGATATTTCCTATTATTGGAGGTTGATCCACCTGTAGACCATTTTCTCTTACAGTAAAATCAAATCCGCTTGAAAGAAAAAAAAAAAACATAAAAATACATTTTAAATTTCTTGTGAAAGTATGAATATGTGTGTGTAACAATTTGTCAGTTACTGCAAATATGTTAATTTTCTGACAGTTATTACTGAAGACATTTTTGGTCACATTTTTTCATATTATTATGTTTGCAAAAACAATGGTTTATACTACTGTAGAAATGTGTATCTTTCATTTGGTCTTTCTCATTTCTTCTTTTAATTGAAATTTCTTGCAACTTGAAAACTCGTATCTAATGTATGGATTTTAAGCTTTAATAAATCTTAATCTGCAATATCTTTATACTAAGCTTAAAATAATTGGGTTTCTCTGACATGTATTTTCTATTATGATTACAGTTATAGCTGTCTTTAAAAATGTAACAGATGAAATTTCTTACAAAATTTAGACAGATGAAATGTCTAGCAGTGACTTTATGCAGGTAGATCAGAATCCAAATATATTTTGCTCTTTCACTTGTAACAAATCAACTGGGAATTTTAACTTTACCTTCCTTGGAGTTCCACTTCAGTAATCATCAATGAAAAATATTCATGACCTTCAGGAAGGTCATCATCATGAATTTCAATCAAAATAATTTTACTTTCTTCCTCTGGTTCAAACACCATTTCCCGTACTGTGAGAGTAAAATCAATTCCTTCCTCTGCAGTCCCGTTTATTATCTGAAAGCAAAGACGCACTTTGCCATAGGATCCCCTGGAACGCACAACAGTGATGTTAACCTGAGGGAAAGAGAATATTTCCCTTAAAAAATGGCCTTGTTTTCTGTTACAGTTGCCTTTAGGAGATGCTCTAAAGGCACCTTTTCAATGGTTCTGTCAGGTAACAATGATTTGATTTATGAAGTACAGAGTACACATAATTTAACAGATAGCCTCAGTCATTTTAGAGACTGATTTCTTTTCTTTCTAAAGTTGAGCATAATTCTAGCAACAATATTCATATCTGTCAGTAATTTTACATAAGAAATAATTTTAATCCAATACCCATTTTTCATCTTCTGTTGTTTGCAGTAGTTCATGGGCAAATGCAAACTCTCCATATGGATAATCACTCGCAGCCATGGTAATATTTGCTGTGCTGCTAGATTCATTTATGAGTCCTCCATCACTGATTCTGGTTAGTTGAAACTGGTAGTAATGCTTCTCCTCAGGATAGTCATCATCTATAGCCTAGGGAAAAGAAGCAACAACAGCTGAAAGGATTTAAACAATTTCCAGGGAGAGAGGTAAAACTAATTTCTAACCAAGATCCTAAGGAAATAAAAGAAAGTACTTGAAATAGCTACTGGTGTCAGATCTCTTATATACCTGTATTAGAACAACTGCTGCAGACTGCCTATCTCGCATGGTCAAGGTCCCCGATACCTTAGTAAATTCTGTCTGATGAGGAGGTGTTATATTCCAATAGATTATGATCTCCCCAAAAATCCCTGGGCCACGTACCAGGCTGCAGGTAAGGACACAAACACAGATTTTATTTTTACCTTCAGTATTTAATATCCAATACAGAGACAGTATTTCATTCTGTTGTGCATCGAAGAAATGTTATCAGAACTATGAAAGTTTGATTTTTAATGTACATAATCACTATTAAGAACATGAGAATTCCCTTTACAGGCATTTTCAATAACATCTCTGAAGTTCTCTTTTATTTCCATGTTGGGAGGCATCTCAAGCTGTATTTTTGCCAAGATGTCTTTCAAGTTTGTTTCCATGTACAGCCCAAAGATGGGATCTGAAAACTGATTTCTCTTGGTTCTATTCCGCTTTTCCAGAGATGCAAAACAGAACAGAAATTGGACATGAGGGTAATGCCAGGGGCAATTTGGTCTGTAAGGCAGAACGATACTAAAAAAACCTCTTTGAAATTTTCTGAGATATATTCTGTCTGTTGCTTGTCTAAAGCCCTACTAATAACATCAGGCTTGGTGAAATAAGTCACAGTAAAGATTTGTCTGAACATTCTGCACATAACATGATCTAAAGCTATTTCTTGCACAAAGCATGAGTTTGTCTTTTGGGCTTCTTGAGCCAGTACCAGAAGCTGTTCTCTTGATTATATATTTGCTGGTTTAC
The DNA here is from genome assembly GCA_013399225.1 of Rhipidura dahli. Classification (NCBI taxonomy): domain Eukaryota; kingdom Metazoa; phylum Chordata; class Aves; order Passeriformes; family Rhipiduridae; genus Rhipidura; species Rhipidura dahli. The sequence goes on along the minus strand of VXAC01002473.1, from coordinate 21,633 downwards.
CAAAGGAAAATGTCATAATCTTTTTTCCAATGCTCTTAGAAGATTCTTCTGAGAATCTAAAACTCTTCATTCTGTTTTCAGTTGAATTGCATCTTGTTTCCACCAAAAGTCCTGTTCCCATATTGTTTATACTAGAACATAGAAATTTGCTGAAATACTATTCAGGCACAAATCCTGACTCAAATTCTGGACAGCACAAAGCACCTTCAAATGTCACACTTCCTTACCACTTTCCTCTGATTAAGATCCTCTTTCCTTTGGTACATCAATGTTGTAAATAACTTGAAGACAGAGAGGAATATTTGGACCTTTCCAGTAATAGTGAAATGATATACAAATGGTGTATTCTGCCCTTCTTTAAAACCAATCACCTAATTTTTAAAATAGTTCTGATTATAGAAATGGTGGTAAAAAGCAGTACTCGATAAATTCTTGCCAAATGCGAAGTCTTACAGCTTTTGAATCTGGGCTGTTGTCCTTTCTTTAAAAAAAATGAGAGATGTACCCACCTAATAAGAGCAGTTCCATTATAATTTCCTGAAGGTTCTCCAATCAAAACATGCTTGGATGAATGGGCAATCCCAACCACCCCAGAAGCTCCTTCCTCTCCCATAATAATGATGGTTGCTACACCTATGAAGAGAACAATGCTTCTCATGGTAAATGAAAACTAAGCATGAGCTACCTCTGGTAAATTTTGTGACATGAGTGGTTAAGCATCACCTTCACAGAGGGTCTGTGGAACTCTTTGACTTCTTCAGACAAGGGACTTAGGGAAAAAGACCAACATTCAAAACTGTGACTAACTAGCTGCACACAAAATACTTAAGCACTGCAGACTAAAATAATATAAACAGACTTAAAATAGTTCTCATAGGGAATATCTGAAACCAGAAGATACTGAATTAACTCTTTACCATTTACAGGGGATATCTCTGCATCACCAGTAGAGACTAGCTGAATGGTAAATGTTTCATTCCCCTCCAGCAGATCATCTTGTATCACGTGTAAAATAACCAGCTTCTGGAACTCAGTCTGCATCACGTAAAGACCAGAAAGACGTGGATATATATTAAATGAAATTAAACAAAATACAGTATTAAAACCAATATCTTTTTAAACATCTAAAATGTTAAGAATGCTTGACATATTCTCTATTATTTTTAAAATATCAAATTTTTGATCTGGCTAAAATTTTTTCTCACAGATTAATAAACAGGAAAAATTGTCTCTCAAACATTGTGTGTCACCCTAAAAATACCCCCACTATTTTCAATTAAATAACAACTGAAATTCCTTTGACATTTTATTCACACAGATGTTTTCAACTTAGAAGAAACTTTCTATACAAAATCTTTTCCATCAGGAGCTGCATATTCAATAGTATACACATATTCTAAGGATTAACATATTATTGATATTGGATATATTAGTCAAATTTCTGCCTAATCCACATTTTTGTCAGTGGGAAGTGGCTGTATGCACACATTGTATAGGTTTAGTATACCATGCATATATAGTTGTATGCTTATACTTAAGCACATATAAAAGTTCAGGACAAAATGTCAAAGCCTACCAGTAAAGAAAGCATAACAAAACTATGCCAAATACTGATGTCTTACCAGAAAAAAAAAAAAAAGAAAAAAAACTATTTTCCAGCTGATTCAAAATGAAACAACAAGAATGCTTATTTATTTAATGATAAACAAGCTTGTACCAAGAGAGAATAGATTATGCTTTGTTAAAATACTTTTTTTCATTAAATATTTTGAGTAGACTGTAAAAGATCAATATTAACATAGTATCAATATCCAATATTTTGACTCTGATTTCAGAGTTTTAACTTGCCATGAAATTTAATGAAATCAAATAACACTGTCCACTTTGAAAGTTATTAAGGTGCTTTTTTGGTTGTTTTTGGGTTGTTTTTTTTTTTTTTAAATCTGCAGATTTTGAGTTTTTATTATCTTTCTCACCTTTTTAATATAAATTTTCTTTTTAAGATGAGTGATACTGTAGTGGAATAAGTGTTTCTTTAACCATTATACACATTCAGTATATTTCAATTCCTCTTTCTTAGTTGTAAAAGCAATAGAGATTTGAAGAGCTACCTTCCAGATGATTAAAGTATGCTGCATTGAAAGAGCATGCCAGCTTTCCTTTACAGCTTGAAAAAAGCCTGAATACTTCTAACCCCACCAGTTCAAGCTGACCTTTTTGTAGTTTATAATACTTACCAACCCCCTACTTCTATAAACATGTAACAAAAATGATAAAAAATCACACAAGTAGAAGAAAGTATTTATAAATCTAATAGTAAAGAAGTTATTGCAATATCTGAAATACCTCATTGAAATGAAGGGTACCATTTAGAGGGGTCAGATCATATCTGGCTGCTTCCTCCAGAATCCATAACACTTTAACTGCTCCTCGTCCTCCCTGACTTCGACTTACATTGAGCAAAACAACTGCAGCAGAGTCATCAGGTGTCTGAGGTTCCTTGACTGTTACCTGATGGAGAAAGAAAAGGAGAATGTGGGAAAGGCTATTTGAAAAGTCAGAAGCTGTACTGATAATGTCAAAAGACATGGGTACATTTTGAGATAAACAACAAAAAAGATACTCAATGGCAATGCTGAACAGTAGGATTGAAAATAAACAGGAAGGTAACAGGTGAAAGGAGTATGTTGTATTCTGCTAGCAAGGTTTATCAGTCAAGTGATTTCTCTATGCTCTATGACACAAAGCAATCACAGATGGTGTCACCAGCAGTCTCAGCACCAGCAAAATGGAGAGCAGAAGTACTGCAAGAACTAAGATGAGATATATTTTATAATTTCTTTCCAAATTTTACTTTCAATAATGCAGATTATTTTACAGACCACAAAAAATACTACATAGGACGTCCTGCATTGTTAATATGGTGAATTAAATTGATTCAATCATGCAGAATTCAGTCTACATTTATGCACCAGCAGTTTTACTGTTACTACCATCCTACACAGCTAGATGAAGACAGGCACTAATATCCTTTCAATGAAATCCTATCTTCGACTGCAGAGAAAGCTTATAAAAATCACCTATGTCCTAGTGACACAAACCCACTATCCAACTTCATCAGAAAAAAGTGCAACCTAAATCAAACTCACATTCTTTTCTTCAAACCCGAATACCCCAACAGGGGAATCATTTGGTGGAATAGCGACAGTTACCAAGCTGTCATTCCCAAGTCTTGCACCACCTGTTACCCTCACCAGGGCAATTTTGAATATCTCAAGGAATTCAACTTCATTATCGTCTATGATTGTAATTTCAATTTCTCCTGTAGCCTGAAGAAATGTTAAAAAGAAAAAAAAAGAAGTTTCATTTATAATATTCCGTGATTTTGAAAAAAAAAATTAAAACAGGCAAGTTGTTTCTAGTAACAGATAGACATGGTTCACTTGTTCATTTTCCTTCTTATATTTGTATATTTATAATAAGAAGACATAACTTCAATAGTGGTTTTTAAGTCCATCAATGTAACTCTCTTTTGGTAAAACCAGCAGACTGCTCTGCTTTGGTACTCAATAGAAAGTGAAGGTTGACAATATTGTAAATATTCAGTCAAAATTCTGCATACTATGTATATCCTTCCTTTTGCCAAAGACCAGTTATACTCAGTTACAATCAAAATCTCTTGTGTACACTAAGTATTCTCAGGTGCAGCATGAAATTTAAAACTATGTGTAGCACACAGCTAAGAAAATGTGTAAATGTGTATCCTGAGAATTTATAGTGAAGATGGATTATGCTGCAAATTTTCAGTTTAACAGGGTTTATTGTTAGAAGTTATGTTCTCACTTGCCAAATTATCAAAGACACACAAGCCTATTTGGTCAATGCTTATGAGTATTTTGGTTTTCCATGTTAAAGAACTGAAGTTGGGAGTATCATTCACATACATAGGCCCTAAATAATATGTTTTCAGTGCAAAATTCTGCTAAAGGAAAACACACAAAAATCTTAAACTGGTAATGCTAAGTCAAGTAAACTTTCAACAAGTGCATACCTGACCATCTGCAAATGTAAGATTTCCAAATGATGGCATGAAGTCTTCAAAGCTGGCAGTTGACTGAATGGCTTCCCAGTACAGAGTTGCTGACCCAAATCTCCCAGCCTGTCGAACAACTGGGAGTTTCAGTACATTCTGTGGTGGTGGCACTTCATAACCAGAAACAGCTCCAGTGATATCCTGAACATTCAAAAAGAAACTGCTGAGTGTCTCAACAAACTTTTTTTTTTTTTGGGTCAAGTTGACTTGTAGTTAAAAATTAAAGAAGAAATACATAACTACTTGAAAAAGAGTCTGGATTTAGCATTGATCTGGCTCTGTGCAAAAATCTGGATTAAATGACCTCCTGAGATCCCATTTTATGACACTGGTTTCAGCTCCCTAATAAATTTTGTGTATTATTTGTGATGACCCCCTTAAGAAAGAATTGTTTGTCTGGTATCTGGCCATTTTATCCAGAACAATTTAGTATCATAAAGCCTATCAGAACACTCAGAAGTCATCTGAAAAATCAGACTGTCTTACTGGAATGCCACTTTGCATATTTTTCATTCAGATTTATTTACCTTTGTAACATTAAAATTAAATATTCCTCTGGCATCATCATTTTCTTCAATTGTTATTTCAGCTATTTCTAATCCAAGCCTCTTCACACTTGGCTGACCTCCAGAGGAAGAAGTGATCAGCTGCACGTCAGTAATATTGATTATAAATCCTTCCTCTAATTCTGGAATATTGTCCTGAAAAAAATAATTAAAGGTATTTCATTTTTTAATGAAATATTGCAAGTTTATAATACATGCAGGAAGATGACCACATGAAGGTTGTTTACTGTTCAAAACTTCTCAGCATTTGGGACCATACAACCAATCCCTTGCTTCATACCATATGAAAGATGAAAAAGACTACTTTTGCTGAGATTTTGATATTGAAGCTGACAGTCAGATTCCAGATCTGCAAGAACAGTGGAAAGCAGTTCTGGCTGTCACCTGTTACTGCTACCTAGAAGAAAGTCAGATAGATCTCAGAAAGCAAGCCATAACTTGAAAATCAAGTTCTATTCTAAATAAAGAATATGCATATTTGTTTCTTTTGTCATTATTATAAGTAAAATTTGGGACTATAATAAAACAAAGAATTTGGCTCATTCTGAGTGATGAGTGCTCAAGATTTTTTGGAAGAGGCGGCTGTAAGAGTCCCAGCACAGCCAATTCTAGAATATTAAGTCATAGTACTAGTATAAAGTATCATTTCCCTTTCTTTAAAAGATATTAATGGCTAAAGAAGTTGTTAGGCTACTCACAGGCAAAATAGTAACTGTGACAGAAATTGTTGTTGCATTCTCTGCCATAATGACTGTTTTCTTTTCCAGTATATAATCCTCATTCTCTGTTGCTCTGTTGGAGGGGGGTAGTTCAAAGTTTGGTGTAGCGCTCAACTGAACTGCAAGATCCCCGACAAATCCTTGTTCTCGAACAATATGTAGGGTAACAGTAGTTGAATTCTCCTGCCCTATAGTAAGAAGAGGAAAAAAATTCAAGACATGATTGTTTTACAATCATAGAATATGCTGAGTTGGAAGAGACCAGTCAGCATCATTAGAGTCCACCTCCTGGCCCTGCACAGCATACTCCAAGAATCTCACCATGGGCCTGAGAGAATTGTCCAAACATTTCTTGAACTCAGACGGGGTTGGTGGACCCTGAGGACCCTGTTGCAGTGCTCAGCCACACTCTGGGTAAAAAACCTTTTCCTCATATCCAATCTAAACTGCCTGAACTCAGCTTCACACAATTTACTCGAGTTCTGTCACTGGGCACCAGAGAGTGCAGTGATCAGTGCCTGCCCCTCCTCTTCCCCTCGCAAGGAAGTTGTAGACTGCAATGAGGTCTCCCCTCAGTCTCCTCCTCTCCAGGCTGAACAGACCAAGTGACCTCAGCCACTCCTCAGATGGCTTTACCTCAAAGTCTTCACCATCCTCATGGCCCTCCCTCGCATGCTGTCTAATAGTTTAATGTCTTCCTTATATTGCAGTGACCAAAACTGACCCCAGCACTTGAGGTGAAGCTGCCCCAGTGCAGAGCAGAGCAGAACAATCCCCGCCCTTGCCCATCTGGCAGTGTTGTCCCTGATGCCCCCCAGGACACGCTAGTCCCTCCTGGCTGCCAGGGCACTGCTGACTCAGATTCAACTTGTCACTGACCAGGACCCCCAGCTCCCTTTCCACGGCACAGCTTTCCAGCATCTCATTCCCCAGGCTGTCCATACATCCAGAGGTGCCCCATCCCAGAACAGGATGGTGCAGAATTGGCATTTTCCCTTGTTGAACTTCATGCAGTAGGTGATTGTCCTGCACTCTGAGTTGCCCAGGTCTCTCTAATTTGTTGAGGTCTCTCTTCAGGGCCTCTCTACCCTCAAGGGAGTCAACAGCTCCTCCCAATTTGATGTTGCCAGGAAACTTAGTATTCCTAAGAGTCCTGAATCCAAGTCATCCATGAAGATGTTGAAGAGAACTGGGACTAGGATGGAGCCCTATGGAACCCCCTTTTAACCCTTGCCCTGCTTGATTTTCAGCTCACCTAACTACTGGAGCTGCTTGCTAGAGACCACTTCAGTTCTGCTCAGCAACACAACAGTACTTGGATAACATCAGGGCTCAAGCAGATGAGCACACGCAAGCATTCACTGTGCTGTGAATACACAAAACAGTACCTACACCTGGAGGTACCATGCATTTTAAAACTGTATCTAGAAGAAGAATAAAATATGGAATATCTACATCTTTATAGATATGTCACACAAATTATTACTTCAACATTTCTATTTTTATTCTGTTAGCCTTCAAAACTTACATCTCAAAACTCTGCCTGGCCTTTCATGACTAGGCCATCACTATTCATTCTAACACAGAAAGTGGCATTAAGGGCAGTCATTCTGGCTGTGAACATCACATTTTCTTAAATCAAATATTGAAGAAGTTAAATAGACTTGTATCAGTCAGGCTCAGCAATCTTTTGGGAAAGCAGATTTGTAATTTTATCCAGTAAATGGTAGAACACATAATCTGGCTAAAAGTGCTGCATTTATGACTGTAGAAATAGAAACAGATAAAATGTAAACAGATTTGTACTTCAAACCAGTTACCGTAACTAGATTTTATGTCACAGACAGCATCTTGTGTATAATTGATTAAAATACACAGATAAAGATTGGAAAAAAACCTATGCAACCAGGGGGAGCTAGGAACATTCCTTGAATCTTAACTTCAAAGTATAAATGTTTATAATGTGTGTGTTTTTGTAAGAAATCAACAGAATCCCTTTACATTACTTCCAAGCGCTTAATTCGCCTGAAAATAGAACTGGCTAGAATGTTTTACCTGTGATAGTATACTCTGATGGAAAAAGCATTTTTGTATATGTAATTTGTTAATATGTACAGTATTAAATCATTAGAAAATTGTAATTGGGCTGTTAAAATATAACTAGCCCATCAGATAGCTGTGGGAAGAGCACTGAAGAATGCCAGCTAGATCCCTGAGCCAGAAGAAGGGGGAAAAAGCCTGAGCATCATGGCAATTCTCCTCTGGCCAGCTGCCTGGGAGATCCTTTTCAACTTGTGCCTTGAAGGAAAAACAAATCAAACATGCAGCTCTAAGCAGAAAAACCACCTTTTTCTTCAAGTGGGATTCCTGCTCTACTTCCTTTCTTCCTCTAGCCCTCTGAGCAAAAAGCTTCCCTTTTTGAGCCACTTCAAAAGCAAAGTCTTTCTATGTAAATTATTTTAAATTATATTTCAAATATAGCAATCCCATTAAATGGGCAACTTCTGCTTTATATAAACACAAGCATTTTATGCATTAGTGATTTCCAACTTACCTCTTAAACAAGAAAGGCTGGGGAATATTTATATGTGCAATGTAAAATACAGCACAAAATGTGTGCAGTAAAACAACATAGTTATGTATTTTAAGGGAGATACATAAATAAATAAATAGATAAATAGATAGATAGATGCAGATATATATATAACCAGTGCTATAACTTCAACAATTCTGACTTTGAAAAAACATACATTCTCTCCTAAGAATCAAGAAACAGACTTACCTTCTGGTTCTGTGGTTTTAACAAAGAGAGACTCCATATGCCACTCAATCACGCCATGTGGAGAGTCACTGGGTAAAATGCTAAGCACAGCTCTTGCCCTTTCAGGATCAATGACAGCTCCTTTTGTGGTATCTTGAACACCCACAGTGGTAACACGGGTGAGTGTGATTTCCACTGCCTCTGAAAGTTCTGCAACGCTGTCCGCGAGAATTGTCAGGGTGATTGTGGACAGGGCCTGACCTTCTGCAAATGCAATCTAAAGTTTTAGAGGGAAGCGGGGGAAAAAAGTCAAATTTCTTCTCAGCATCATTAAAACTTTCAGTTTTATAGTTTTATTCTGTAAACTCTATCAGTTATAAAATGTATATATATATATATAAATATACACACGACTTATGGAATCACAGAATATGAGGTTGTAAGGGACTTTAAGGATCATCTGACCCAATCCTTCTTGGCAGTACCACTCTCAAAACAGAATGGCCCAGCATCCTGTCCAGTTCAATCTTAAAAGTGTCAGTTTTGGGGAGTCCACAACTTCCCTGGGAGGTTTATTCCAGTGGCTGATTGTCCTCATGGTGAAAAATTTTCTTCTGTCCAATGAGAATCTCCCCAGGAGTAACTTGCATTCCTTATCCCTTGTCTTTTCAATGTGACACCTTGTAAAAAAGTAAGTCTCCTCCTTTGTAGTCACCTTTTAAATACTGAAACATGGTCTGAACATAATGTCTCCCCATAACCTTCTTCTCTCAAGGCTGAACAGTTCTCTCAGCCTTTCCTCTGACAAGGAAGGACAGCCTTCCCAGTCCTCTGACCACGCTTGCGGCCAGCTCTGGACCCTCACCAGCCTGTCCATATCTATTTTCCATAGAGGAGACCAAAAGTGAACACAGAATTCCAGGTGTAGCCCAACAAGTGCTCAGTAGAGTGGGCTAATGTCTGCTGTATCTCTGCTGGGGGCGGCCTTGTTGATGCAACCCAGAACCATCCTGGTGGATTGCCTCAGTGTTCACTTATACTGAGCGCATCAACAAGCACAATCCCCAGGTCCCACTCCCCAGAGCTAATCCCCAGTCAGGATAGATGCCAGTGGGTGGTGCACTCCTGGATTACGTTTTCCATAACATTTGTTCCTGATGGATCTTCCAGCCTACCCAGGTCTTCCTGCTGGGTAGCTCTCCAAAGTGTCCACTCCCTCCCTTAGTCTGGTATCACTGTCAAACTTCATCAGAGTATACCTGATCTCATCACCCACATCACTTATGAAGATATTAAACACTGTTGGGCCCAGTATTGATCCCTGAGGGACCACACTTGTGACAGGTTGTCAGTTTGAAAAGGAGCTATTTAGCATCACGCCCTGGGGGTAGCAATAACACATCAGTTTATTTAGAAGAAGGCTGTGGCAAGCTGTATCAAAAACCTTGAAGAAATACAGGTTAACAATGGCTTTTGCTTTTCTTACTAAATAGCCTTTATCTTAAGTTTTTTCACCTTATTTTCTCCTCATCTTGCTGAGATGGGGCAGTAAGAGAAAACTAGGTGAGAGTTTGTTAGACAGCCAAGGTCAACACACCACATATATACATATCAAAAGAAGGATGAACACATAATATCTATTAAAATCATTGCTATGTGAAGAAGTGGCTACTCAATTTTTTATTTTTCTTCTTCAGATAAAATGACTTATACATGCTTTGTCTATCTACATTCTTATTTTTAAATTCAAAGGGTCCACTGCTTGATTAGGTCTTTCTCAACAAGGAAGATGTGTCTATAAACACTTGGGCTTCACATACTGTGTAGGATAAACAAAAATTTCCACTGAACATTATACCTTTCTGACTCATGTTGCCTGCATACTTATGCAGTGAAATTGTGTAGCATCTAGCTGGAATGCTCAAGGAGTATTCTAACAATTTAAGTATGATTGTTTTGGCTTCCTTGATTTCCTGTCCATTTATTTTTCCCTTTATTTTTTTTTAGGCTTTGTGTCTGCTACAGATGGCCACAAGGTGGAGGATTTTGACTTACAGAAACTGGCTTCTGCTGGTTCTAATGCATATAAAGAGCTTTGGCCGGCAGAAAACACTGGGTTTACATGGCTGGGAATCTAAAAATCTCAGAAACACAGAAAACTGGGACTTGCCATGTACTGCAGGGACATTTAAGTTTTCCATTGTATTGAGAAGGTCAGGACAAAGAGCAAACACTCCCAACTTCCCGCCTATGCAAATGGTTTGACATAGTAGCTGAATCACAGAAGAACAAAGGAGGATGGGAACAGGATACTACAGATACACATTTCCAGTGCCTAGTCAGCATTGCAATATTGGGTTCCAGAAGTGTTAGAGTGATATTGCAGTTATTATGTGCCAGCCAGAAGTGCAAACCACCAGAATCACAGGAAAGGACAAGGAAGCAGGAATTAACAGAAAAGTGGGGCGATCTAACATGTACTGTCCTTCTCACTCAGTACATCTGTACCTATTGGCTGAGACAACATAGTAAGTGCTTCCCCAATAATAGTGATATTATTAAATACCATTCCTGAAGCTGGAAATATATCACTTATGCTCCCATTAGCGATCCATTCTACTGTAACACGTCCATATGTTCCTATTAAACGTTCAATATTCAGGGTGATCAAGCTGTCCTGTTCCATTTCGTCAACTTGCTTAAATAAAGAACTCTGGAAAACATACAGCAGCAGAACCAAAGCATTATTTAATTAGAAAGGAAATTTTCTCTAGGGAACAGGGTATTCAAAAGGGGCCAGAGACATTGGGCATAAATAAATTAATCTACTCTTAAGCAACTAAATGCAAGTCTATTGATTAAATTTATGTATCTTAATATGCAGAGATACACAACAGGCTCAAATTTCATAAACATAGGAATTTGAAATAATTTGAAATGTCAGACCTCTTTATCCTAAGGCAAATAAAATCAATTATTTTTTTTAGCTTTTTTTAGTACAGTGTTTTATGTCCAAATCATGTGAAGCAGATAACAAGCATGTAAACTTTCAAGACAGACATATTTTCACTGCTGTTACTTTGCTATTATTCACCCTCCTCACACAAGTGCAGATGCAATGATTCATTTCAGTAATGATTCTTCTGTGGTTTATATCTTCAGCAGGCATTTAGTACATGTATCTGTTTAGATAACTTCTATAATATTTAATGATTTAAGAATCAACCACCCCAAATAATACTTTCAGTCTGACATTTTCTCCAAAGTTATTATTTTGTTCAGGCAGATGGGCTCATCATGTGGCATAACTCAATTAGTACCTATTTTAGAGGAATAGAATCTTTACTGAATTACCTTGATTAACTGATTTGTAGAGACTATGATGATATCATATATGCCATTTGAAAACTTAATTTTTGGATTGCTGCAAAATTAAACTGACAAAATAATGGGTTACTCTAAATGTAAGGGGATCATAAAAATGCCACAATAGGAACAGACTGGAACTGAGTTTCTCTTGCCTGTCATCTGTATAACCAAGTAACAATGCTAAATGGAAGTCAAAGCCCCTCTGTCTCAGGTTGATACAAGACCTTAGAAAAAGAATCCCGTAACATGCAGTTTTAGTATGGTTGTAGTTTGTTATTCAGAAATTATATATACATATTTTAATGATTTACCTTATAAAGTTTACCTGAGCAAATGCAATGACTCCATAGGCATTGTCATTGGGAGGAATAATTATGTTAACAAAACTGTGAACACCAATCTCTGCACCTCCTTTGGGGTTTTTCAGCCACACTTTAAAACATTCTTCCTCCTCTGGGATGATGTCATCCAGGATATTGACTGCTATCACAGCTTCCATGTCCCCAGGCTCAAATATCAATTCACCTGAACTAGCATACAAACAAACACATCAAGTAATTATAAACTGTGGATATGATGAATGAACACTGAAAGTACTGCTGCATTTTTGATGCTGAAATTGATGTTTATATTCCTGTGTAAGGAGGTTTAAAGGTTGTGGAGTTAGTGTTGGGTTTTGGTTTTTTCTTAATTACAATAGAACGTAGAGTAACTGATACTTCTTATTAATGTAATTTAATATATCCTAAATAAAGGTTTTGATATCAAGTCTAACTGCAAGTCCTTTTACTTCATATTTTAAAGCAAGCTGTGAGAAGTTTGACTTCAGGTTATCCTAAGACTACTTGTGAAAAATTCTCTTTAGTGTTAATAAACACACCACACACAGGTGTCTATAGTGGTCTCCAGTGTAACAAAAACAGTATCACAGAAAAAGGAATGCAAGAGCTGGGAGAAACCAAAAAACCCACCTAGGTATAAAATCTGACTGGTTGGAGATAGTGGTCAGCTCATAAATCTGGGAGCAGGACTCCACAGAAAGAGCAATCAAGCTCTTGCTGGAGTTCAGAGACCTGGCAGTAGCAGAAGTGGCATGATCTGCATATGGGGCTTCCAACATCAGAGAGAACTGGTTCCCTTCTGAGTTCCAGGAGTAGAGTGCTGTTGTATCCTTACCAGAGAGGAGGATGTGAACTACATGGAGCAAGGAAGAGAAAAAAATAAATATTCAGTGATATATTTAAAAGTTCTTGTAATACAGAAATGCCCTTGGCAGCACAATTGTTAAAGTACCACTTAAAATCAGATAAACAATATGTAAAAAATGAATGCATACATTTCTTCAATTCCAGTACTCTAAATGAAATCTTACCTAAACCTGAAGGAGGCATGAAAACATGGATGTTTCTTACAGCAGAGACTGGAAGAGACTGAAAGTGTCTGAAGGTGGACTGCCCTGTCTCCCAGACGAAAATTTCAGAATTTCCAGTTTCTAAAAAGAAGAAAAATTACAAAACCTACATTATATTGCTGCCTGTTAATTAAATCACACACTGGTGGCTATTAAAAGGCAGAGATTTGCAGCTTTAATTAAAAAGTGAGACCAGTGATTGTTTCTTCCTTTTTACTTGCATAGCTCCATAGCATTATATCCCATCAGATGATTTATTCAATAACATAATTTAAGGGCTTTTCTGCGCACATGCACATATAAGAACACTAAAAATCCCAGCAGACAACAGTCAACTGCAAAGAAACCTGTGGACTGCAATATGCACTTTTAAATAGGCATAGAGATGAAGACATAAAACAATGTCTAAAGTGTCATGCTTATTATAAAAATGTACTTTGCTGGACAATGATCTTTGCATATAACAAAGCTCAGAAAAACTAAGAAGGAGTGCAGTATAGCAGCTAGATGAATGGAGTTATTATTTCCTATTGTTCTTGGAAAAATATTTCATTAGTTTCATAAATATTTGAGAACAAACACAATGCTTTCATTTTCTGAAGGACAAAACACAGATTACCTTGATTAGATGCTTATCAGCAAGTTGTCACCTTCCAGTAGTATTTTAATCTCTAACTAAACCCCTTTATCCCAAATGCCTCTGCTATCAAGCAAGCCAGCACGTACTTAGGAAACTCAGCATTTGTTTTCTGGTAAATACCTTTTGCAACAATTAAGTATATATCAGACCCAGAAGTCCAGGCCTCCATTTGATTTATTTCTTTTGCTGGTAACTGATGAATATTCCTAAACTCATTATTCAGCCATTGGTACAAGAGCACATTCTGGCTGGTATTTGACAAAGAAACTAGTAAGTACATAATGCCTCCTCGGGGAAACAAGGCAATGTTCAGAGCTCTGTAAAGTGGAAGTTGATGATGCAGCACAAATATATTTTTATTCCACTGGAAAACCTGTGAAAGTAGAAAAAAATTGTTATATATTTATAACTAGCACTAAGAAAAAAAAAAAATAAGTGTTTTGATGAAATTTGGAAAGACATGTAAATAACTTCTTTCCTCTTTTCCAAGGTGGATCCTAACTTATGGTGGGAGCATGCTGAAAAGTAACTACCTTACTACAAGCACCTGTGCCTGTTCTTCAAGATGAGCAGGTTTTTATGGTCAGAAGCTATTTCTACTCTTATAGCTGTTTAACATAATAGATTTCAAAACAGGAATAACTGTAGCAATATAATCAAACCAAGTTTAAATTACGTGTTAATGTAGGAAGTGTTGTTACATTTAAAGACGTCTAGAATTTTATGTCATATAAATCTGTAATAGAAATGTAAGTAGTTTTTCAGGAATATAGACTTACTTTTTTTTCTGTATTTCCTTCATATTTCAAACTCAAAACTAACCAAACTACCCACATCAAAGCCATGGAAATAAGTGTATTCTAACCTGGATGGAACTGAAATTAGTGGTGTCACTCACAAAAACCAAATAGTCTTCTTCATTCACAGCAAAATGTTTAACAAGTCTGGTATCCAAAATAGAGAGTGTCTGTAGCTATAATGAAAATATGGCAAAAATGGTATTTGGAAGTCAGCTCAAGTAACAAATATATATATATATTCACATATTTTTAAAAAGCTTTAAAATTAAATTTAAAAAGCATATATAAAATAATGTACAAATATGTCATAGAGGTAATTTTACAATTTTAAACATAAACTTGGGGTCATTTAACAAAATTAATATGGACTTATCATATGTTTTTCAGAAAATGCTCTATGACTTCATTGCTTCACAATTTCTTTCTTCACTTCCAAGGTCATTTTACCTCACCCTCAAAATATAACTTTAAAAAACAGTAGACAACAAGCTGTGCATTAGGAATGCTGTTTCCCAATTAAGTGTTCCCATTGAACCACTCCAAAACAAACTGCCTCTTCCTTTCTCCCCTGCAGTGGGATGGAGAGGAGCATTGGAGTCAAAAAAAGTAAAGATCACCTGTTGAGATAGGGACAACTACTGCAAACAGCAACATGATGAGAAAAATGAATAGTAACAACAATCATAGTACCAGAAGGTACAAGAGAGGCAAAAATTCACGACTTAAAATGCTCACTATGCACAGCCTGTCAATACGTGAACTGCCCCCACACTACCCTGACCCCCAGGACCACCCCCTTCCTCCTTCCCCAGAAAATCACATGAGGTGGTATAGTATAACCTCTGGGTTGCAGCCACAATGCTTCCTGGCTACTGCAAAAATTAACCCGGGTCCTGGCCTAAACCAGGACAATAACTTACATCACGGACTCCTGCAGAGTGTTCAGGTGCCAAACTAGCTGAGAACAGAGTGCTTTATCCCAAAACATGGCTGGACAGAAGGGCCTCACAAAATCCTTTCTATCCCCATTTTTTAATGCTTTTGTAAGTTACACAGATTTACCTTCAAGAGTTTGCGTCCGGGCATGAATGCATATACACTGCTGTTGGAAGCTCCCTGCCCGGTTCCTCCATGAGTAATCACAAGGTAGGGAGAGGCACGGATTTGGAAAGACACACAGCTTTTAGGATCCCACACACTGAAATTCTGAGAGAGGAACAAAAAATTAGAACTGAGACCTCTAGGTTTTATTAAACAGCATGGTTGGTGTCTGTAATGTAAGCATTTACCTCGATGGCAACAAAAACTCCTTTCCACTGGTAGAGAGTAGAAAACACAGCTGGAGGTGAACGCAATAGCACACCATACAGGATTTCTCCTGATGCAAAGAAACACCAGCTAGCTGCTGACTCTTCCACAAAGCTTTGCAAGACAGACAGGACACTGATACTACCCCCTGCAATACAGTACAACAAAAAACTATTTATCTTTCAGGTCTTTTACAACACCATTTTCATCATTTATTTGTGAAAACCAAATCCAGAATCTGAAATCACAGAATATTCTCAGTTGGAAGGTACCCACAAGGATCATCATTGAGTGAATGGCTCACACAATGATCAAACCCATACTCTTGGCATTCTTATCATCATGCATCTAAACACCTAAACTATATTATGAATTGCCTCTAAATAGTTGGTATAAGTGCATGTAAATGCATGTAAATTATATATTTACTGATATATATATATATATATTCACACCAAGGATGTACTGAGAGTTAAACAATAAATGCATTTTTCATATATTACAATTACATGTGGAAGATGCATAGGCAGTTTGAGTGTGATTCCGAGTGACTCAATTTGGAATTTAGGGAGTGAGAAAATTAACTAGATAGGAAGAAATAAAAATGTGACAAAGAAACTAAAAATGTGTTTATCCTCATTATAAATCACAGTTCTAGTGAAAATATATAAGCAACAGGAAGAACAATACAGATTGTTGAAACTCTGGCAGCAGTCACTGATGACAAGCTGACTCTTAAGCAGCTAAAATCTTTTATCTAATGAATTTTGCTATCATAGGAACACTGTAAGTGAATTTTCATTCCAAACTTGTATCTCCTGTATGTTTGGTTACTCTGTGGCTATCTCCACTCTGAAAATAGCAAAGGATGCTCTTGATAAAGTGAACGTACTGATGCCAAACGCAGTATCCGACAATGTCTCCCACTCCACACTCACAGTCACGTTGAGCCCATTACTCCGTGAAACTTTCAAATAAACTGTAGTGTTTGCCTCTTCAGCTGTGAAGATATTTGTCCTAAATTTGAGAATTGTGAAAATAGATTTCAAGAAGTATTATTTTTAAAGTATAAGATTCTTACAGTACATTTTTATCAAAGAATATGCAAAAAAAAAGAAAATACTGGGTTTTTTCTGTGATGGACTAATACTGATTAAGGTTGCCCAATGTTTCTTCACACAAGACCTCAACAAAATCATGTGATATTCAACAAAATCTTGAACCAGCCTGAAAAGTAACACACCAACTGTATGGGTAAACCTGAATGATTTCTGAAAACATCATTCTCTATCATAGACTCATATGATCACAGAAAGGTTAGAGGTTGCAAGGGACCCTAGAGAACATCTTGTTCCAACCCTCCTGCCATGAGCAGGGAGATCCTCCACTAGACCAGGCTGCTCAGAGCTCCATTGAACCTGGCCTTGAACAACTCCAGGAAAGTGGCATACACATCATCTCTGGGTAACCTGTGGCAGTGCCTCACCACTCTCACAGTAAAGAATTTCTTACTAATATCTAAACTGAACCTACTGTCTTTCAGTTTTAAGCCATTCCCTCTTGTCACTACNCTGAGCCAGGGGCAGCACCAGCACCTGGTCTTATTAAACCTCATGAGATTCCCAGGTCTGGACAGGCCACTTCTTGAGCTTGCCCAAGTAAGATAGCTCATTTGGTTCTGAAAAACAGCCCTGAGTTAGGGTGTATCTTACACAAGCTTAAATAAAGAATTAAATTACAAAATTTCTCATTCCCTGCATGCTGGTCTAAGGTTTGGAGCCCTTAATGTGGATTACTATTAGTGAAATGTTTGAGGACTAATGAAGTACTGTTTCAAGGAAAAAATCATAGATAAATCAACACTTCTCATGGTGAATAGTCCATTTTAAGTTTTTCTGTTCTTCTGTACAGCAGTAATAGTATTTGACAAATAGTGTACTTTTTAAACTTATAAATTTTACAGTTGGATTGCTGATTTTTTTTAAAGGGAAGCCATCTTGATGGAACGTAAAAAAACCCTTTTAACTGAATCAGGGTTTAGTACCTATTTGTAACTGGGTAGATGCTGAAAAGCCCCAGTGGAGCCTGGTTCTGTAGTATTGTAATCATAGTTTGCACTCTGGTGCCTAGTCTGGCTCCTCCGGTTGGATTAAACAGGGTGACAATAAAGTGCTCATCCATTTCTGGTTCTTCATCCAGGATTGCAGAAATATGCAGTGTCTGACAAGAAACAAGCATGGAAAGCTGGTGAGACTTGACAGCTAACAATGTCAATGCTATTCAGACCATGCTGCTGTTTCTGTTCATTCTCTGAACAGCTCTGGACAGCAGGGTAGTATAACAGCAGCTCTTGAAACCATAGAAGGCAGGAGTAAGCCATGGACAGTTCAGGCTGGGGTTCTAAAGTAATCCCTCTGGTGACCCTCATTAGTGCAACACTAACATGAGCATATCCACTTTCTTTTAATTTTTCCCTTCCTCTCTTTCCTCTTAGCCTAAGATTTTATGAAATGTAACAGGTCTTGATCCTTTTTTCATACTTCTGTTTTGTACTTATTTCATACATTCCTTCGTAATTCATAGTCCCCATACAGCTACTTAATCCCCTAATGCAGCTTAATCAAGTTGGTTTACTTTACTTGAGTTGTCAATTGAACTAATGCATGGGCAACAGGGTAGTTACACTTTTGGTACTGGGAACAAAGAAAGAAAAAAAGGCAATAGAGGAACATTTGAAATACTCTCTTCCTGATGGTTTTTTTCCCTCTATTGCACCATGGTGGATAAGAATAGGATCATCTCAAGGTTGTCTCAAATCAGCAGAGAATTGTCCAGAAAGAAGTGGGTGTTTTCACTGTCATTCTCCCTGTTGCCCACAGAGGTAAAATATACAGTGGCACATGCAGCTTTGCCATAGAAAAATTATTTAGTAATGACAGATCTGGAACTGAACTAGAGCTTACAACCTTTTAAATCTCTATTTACTTCTACAATAAACCACATTCAAAAACTGTATTGAGAAATCTTTTACTCCCTGCTCCTCACAGGTCTGCTAAACTGGCCATCACTGAGGTTCCAAGTGCATTTTAGGTTCAGAAACTGAAAACCAGTGTTTCCAGAAAGGTTTGTTTCAGATTCTACTTCACTAATTATATTATAGCAACCTGTTACTGACACACTTAAGTTAGCTCATTTTCTGGCTGGCATTCTTCTGGGGACAGTACAGAAGCAGTGGGCTTAATACTGCCAGAAATATAAGTAATTTTTAATTCCTAAAACTCAGAAAGCTGTTCATCTTTTGCCTTTGCTGCAGCATACTCTGTTCAGTTCAGGCCACATAACAGAATGGGACTTTTAATTCCAACGTAATTTTTTGCAGTAGTAAATTCTGCCTTCATGTCAAAGTTTGTGTTTCAGCTAGATATTAAACACATATGAATAAATGGCCCTATTCTCACATCATATTATAAATCTATTATATTGTTTTTAGTTTACCTGAACTATTACAAAGAGAGAAATATCTAAAGCAAAGCATATTCAATTTTATGCACTCCCACAACTCAGTTTATTCTGAGAATTAAGGAAAACATAAGAAAAAAATTAATACATGATAAAACAAACTCATTTCTGAAATCTTTCACATAATTTAAAATAAGCTTTCTTTACTTTTTGGGTGATAACTACCATATTACCTTTAATCTGACTCCCTCTTCCAGCACAATGTATCCTTGGGAAGGGGTCAAATCCACTGATGGCTCTGAAGAATTAATTTCACTTACAAGATATTGAACAGACACCGTTCCAAATATTCCCTGAGGGGGTTCTCTAATAATATTTAATACTGCAACACTTTCCATCAGATGGAGAGCTGTTTGCTCTCTGAGGAAGAAGTGATCACTGTTATTGAATGACAGAACTCCATGTCCATCATCATTGGCAAATATAGTAATTGTGGCTTTTGAGAAATAAATAATAGAAATATGCTTTAATTAACATAGTAAAATATAATTGTACACATATACAAATAAATGAATATACGCATAAATCCACTCTTTCTTTAATATATGCACATTGCTTTTATTTTCCTGATATTACTGAAGAGCATATGTAACTATTCTGTCTTATTTAGGAAGATTTCTAGAAAGGAAGAATTTAGACTCTTATTAAAAAATCCAGCTTTTGCATTTTCTGATGCCTTATTTTACGTATTATTTTGTTAGTTTTACATTTTTCACAGGAATGTTAAAGAAGTTTCCAAATGAGTTTAATGATTTAGCAAAGGAGGGCACTGGTGCTTTCTAAAATATGATTATTCAGAAGAATGAAATTCAAGTGACTGAGATACAATTCTGAAGAATGAGAACATCAAAACTAAGTTTTACCTGTTGTGTTCTCCCCTAATTCCAGGCCAAACGAGGGATTTGTTAGAATTAACTGGAACTTCTCAACACCTTCAGGAATATCATCATCATAAATCACAACAACAACAGATTTATTCCTTTCTCCATCAGCAAAAAAAAGAGTCTAGCATTGAAACACAGAAAGCATTGAATACTCAACAGCTGATAATGCACACAGAAATTTTAAACAAAAAGAAAGAAGAATTGTTTTAAATAGGGAGAAAAGAAGAGGCAAGAAGAACAGTAATTTCTATGTCACTTACACATCAGTTGAAAAAGAAGCAAAAGAGTTAAATAGTTCAGCATATTGCAGAGTGAGGACAAGCAAGAGCAATTCACTTTGAAAATTCTGTTGTAAAAAATATTAAAACCTACATGAAATCTTATATGCTCTTGTCCAAGCAAAATTGTATTTGAAATAGATGTTTGAAAGTTTATGTGTCTTATATTTTAAAATGGTTCAGTACCAAAAAAAGAAAGAAAGACTAAAATAAGAAGACTAAACCTATCTCATTCTATTAAGATGATCAGAGCAACTGAAACAAGTTGAGAAATCCAGCTGTTCTAGTGACCGTTCTGCAGAATGAATAAGACACTCTTTTGAGGAAGTTGAAGGAAAGAAAGCTACTAGATGTAAAATTTGCTTCTTACCCTTGAGATCACATTAAAATCCAAACCCAGCTGTGCCTCCAAATTTTGGGCATAAAAAAATACAGACACATTGCCGTAAGATCCTTTGTTTCGGTATGCCATTATTGTCAGATTCCCATGAGATTCATTCACTTCAAAACTAAAACAAAAACCAAGACAAATTCTTAGTGCCCACTGAGCATGTTCTTTTAATAAGATGGTAGATAATTAAAAATCCTCCCCCTTAAAATCCTCCCCTCTAAATTAAAAGAAAAAGGCACCATTGCAGCAAGGCATTCATTACCACTGTCTAATGCAACCATTATACCTTTGGTTCTTATCAAAATGGAATTGAGCTATAGTATATTATCTTTTTCCCCTACTTTTTAGTGGCAGATTAAGCCTATCTGTGAGCATGGATTCCTTTCTTCCTAGCTGCTGGAAATCAGAGAAAAAGATCTGGGAGATGCCAATGTGCATGCTTACATGGATGCAGAGGCTGGGACACTGAATGGAGGCTGGGGGAGTGATGGAAGTTCACAATACCAAAGGACAATAGTGAAAGTAAGTACATGGTAGCATAAGATTTATGAGTAAACATACTGTAAATGTTGGTTTGTAGTGTGGGAATTATCTTTCCAGTTCCACTGAACTGAATGATGTGTTGTTATCTCAAAGATGTCATCCTGTTAATAGTTTTACTGTTAACTGAAAATGAAAATGGTTGGGCAACACGAACCATTAACTCACATAGGAAGTTTTTCAAGGAGACAAGACTTACTTGGTACTTTCCCATTCAACTACTCCGCTTACTCCATCATTAGCATCAATAATAATTTGAGAAGCTAAACCTTCCACATCTAAAAGGGGAAAGAGAATTACATATATGTAAGAAAATAGAGTTAATTTTAATTATTTTCAAGAATAATAAAATAA
>VXAC01002449.1:373232-389743 GCA_013399225.1 Rhipidura dahli | reverse complement strand
CACCGCACGGGCGGTACCTGGTGGAAGAGCTCGAAGATGAGCTCCTCGGTGACCTTGGGGTCCAGGTTCCCCACGAACAGCGTCCGGTTGGCCTCGGCAGCCGCCGCCCCCATCGCCGCGCCGAGATCTGAGCGCGCCCGCTCTCCAGCGGCTGCGCCCCCCGCCCCGCGCGCGGCGCTTGGCGTGACGTCACCGCCGCCCTTGCGTGCAGGGCCCGCCCCTTCCGGCGGGGGCGGNCCCCAAGGACTTTGAAATGCCTCCGGTCGGCTCTCCCCAGCCGCCGCAATCCCCTGGGTATCCCAGAAGATGCCGGATGTAAAACGGGTGTTCTCCATCTGGAAAAATTTTGAAAGGGGCAGTTGAGCCTTCATTTTTCATTAGATCCCCGCGCGTTGCGGCAGATCCGATTTCCTTGTTAATTGGGTGCTGTTCATTTTCTCCACTTCATTACTTGCCGCCGCACCTAGAATTTATATCCATTTGGTTTAATCGCGTTCGCCTGGTTAAATTCCAAACAGTCACTCGTTCAGAAAGGGAATTACTACCTCGCTTTGCCAGGACTTCCACTTCGCCTTAATTTCCCCGGAGCCTCGTTTATTTCGCTCTGCCTGGTGCCTGTTTTCCCTCTCTGGGTCCCCTCGGGCCGGGCTGGGAGCGTGTGGCTCGTTCCACGTGCCAGTGCCACGGCCCTGGCCAGAGGCCACGGTAGGAGCTGGTGGGCTCGGGCATTGCCTGGTGCAGCCTCACCCAGCCCAGGCATGAAAAATACACAGTGAGAGGAAAGGAACCACTTCAGGTGCTTCAGAGATGCTCCGGGAATTCTGTTGTGCTTGTTTGTGTCACTATTTTGTGCCCTTTTTGCTCTTCAAAGTAGCAAAGTGGAAAACCCCATTCCTTGGCTGCCTGTTTTCACTGTTAATGTGCAGGCACTTGGAAATAGTGTTGAGGTTTCAACCAATTCCGCTTGCTAATTCCAACTTTAGGAGAGGCTTTGGTCACATCACACTTCACAACCTGCTTCACCGTCTTCCTCAGTTTCTCCTGCTTCTCAGCCCACTTCTCCCTGGCAAGAAAAGGCAGAAATAAGTAGATGAAGGCTCATTCTGTGGATATTTAGCGTCTGTGCCTGTGGCTTCCTGTGCCACTGCCATGGTCGGTGACAGGCAGTAGGACACCAGCCTCACACGTGCTCCCCCAACCCAGAAATGTGACCCCAAATGCCACAGACCCATGGCACAGCCCCATACCCCAATGCCAGGGCGCTGAGGCCACAGCCCAGCCCCGGGGCAACTCCCGCAGCCTGGCGCAGGGGCAGTGCCAGCTCCTGGGGCAGAGGCACCAGGAGCCCAGCTTTGGGCTCGATGGTGTTCCCAGGAACCGTGGCACAGCTCCAGCTGCAATTCCCGGTCTGCACGGACAGGCAGAGGGGTGTTGTTAGCAAAGCCGGTGTGTGTCTGTGCCTCGCACAGCTCGCTCCGTGTCGGGAAACCCGCGAAGTGATGCCGTCCCACGCCTCCGACCGCCTCGGGAGTGCCTCGGGAGTGCTCGCCTGAGGAGAACATTTTATGCAGGTTCCTCAGGTTCTGCATCATAAACGCGCTTGCCCCTTCCCGGCTGGTGCTCATGCTGAAAAACTCTTTCAGATACTCGTGAGGGTCGGAATTCCGCTGGTAAAACCCTGTCTCGGTGCAGATCGCTGGCGCTTCCATCGTGCCGGGAGCCAGCCCCGCTCCTCGCTGCTCCCTGGTGCAGTTTGTTCCTCCCCTCTGCGTGCTCCGCTCCAGCTCCAGCTGGACACGCTCGGACCTACGCTCGCCCTCCAGTTTTCTGCTGAACCTTGCCTTTTCGATAATAAGTCACTTCTGCAGCCGCCGGCAGCCCCTCGCCCGCCGTCCTGAGCAGCGCGGAGGGGACACGGCGGTGACAACTCGCTGGCCACAAAGAGGCAGCAGAGCCCCGCGCTTGTCGCGCTGGCAGAGCCCCGCAGCAGCTCGTCCTCCTCCCACTCGCCCAGCTGGAGCCCAAATGATCAAACAGTTTTAGGCTCATTACCGACTCCGAATCTATATAATTGGCCTTTGCTTTTTTGAGGATCCATCGTTAAAAGCGACAGCAGAGGAGCTGCCGCATCATCCTCAAACTAGTAAGTGCGATTGTAGATCCAAGGTGCATTTGCTTCACAAACCCCCTCACTGAGCCAGACCTGCCCCTGCCAAACCCTCTGCTGAGCATGTGAGGCTTATAAAGGACGTCAGCTTGAAAGATGAACATGGTAAAGAGGTTTTCTTCTGACAGCAAAGCCAACAACCAGTGCTCCCTGCTACTGCAGCGCTGGGACAGGGGGCCCTGCGAGAGCCCTGCTGGCCAGGCAAGCTGACCCAAGGGCATTTGCCAGTGCAGTACGTAGGTTTCAATCCTTAGAGCCTGATTTTGTTCACTGAATGACGTGATCTGGGAATAAAAGTACAAACTGTCAGCACCCAGAAGTCTCTCAGCAGGAGTGGCAGAGCATCTCGGAGCTGGCAAGACTTATTGCCCTCACTGCCAGCCTGGCACTGCCTGGTCCTGGGAATCATAGAATGTTCTGGGATTGGCCTGCCATGGGCAGGGACATCTTCCACCAGACCAGGGTGCTCCAGGGGCAGCCACAGCCTCTCTGGGCAACCTGTGCCAGAGCCTCACCACCCTCACGGGGAAGAATTTCTTCCTAATGCCTGATCTAAATCTATTCCCTGTCAGTGCGAATCCTTTCTCCCTTGTCCTGTCACTCCAGGCTGTAAATAGTAAATACTCTAAACAGTCCCTTTCCATCTTTCCTATAGGCTCCCTTCAGGCACTAGAAGGCCACGATTAGGTCAGCCCAAAGAGCCAGCCCCCGAGCTTGTGGCAGCCCCAGAATGGCTCTGATGCTCCAGCTTCCCAGTTCTATAAGAGCTTGGCTGCAGGCATCTGATTTCCATTTTCCCCCACACTCTTATTTCAATCAAAGTTTGTGATTAGGGCTGCGCCAGCTCCATTGTCATCTCCACCAAAGTGCTGCTCTGATGGGTGCAAACAGCATCTTGATGTTTACAGCGAGGAACGCATCGTTCTGCTTTCCTGGGTAACGCACAAAACCTGCCACTGCAGAGAGGGAAAATCACACAAAAACGAGCAACACCTGCAGAAGGCTGAGGAGAGAGGAGGGGAGCTCTTCCAGCCTATGGGGAGCACCTTGGCCACGTCCCCTCACCTGGGCAGCAGCTGGGAGATTATAAAGGGCAGAGGGAGGCAGGGGGGCCATTTTAGTGTTTGCAGCACATGGAGGTGTTTCTGGGTTAGGCTCTGCATGGCCTCTGCCATGAGCACAGCTCCTGTTGGTGTCCCAAAGGAGGTTTGGAAGCAGCCAGCTCGTGTGGTGGAACAGCGGCCTGGGGAGGTGCTGTGGTAAGGATAAGCGTCCTTTAAGGGCACCACTGGGTGCCGCTGCTCTTGCGGGGGTTGGTTCAAGGTGGCTGGTCGTTTTGGTTGTTGCAGAAAACGTTTTGAGTTTTCCGCTGTATTTCTGTGGTCAGAAATATTGCGCTTCAAGGTTCTGGTCAGGGTCAGAGGAATCCCCCACTGCTGTGCCCTTCCCTCTGCCCCCTTCCTCCCAGGGACAGATGTTTGGCCGAGTCTCCGTCGCATGGGCATCAATGGGATCTTATAAATGATGTGCAGTTAACAACTGGCCATGCTGCTGGGCCCCTGCCCCGGGTCTCGCTCCCCAGAGGCTCTGCCCACAGAGGGGAGCAGGAGCAGCCCAGCGCCGGGAACAAAAGGCGTCTCTTCTCCACGTGGTGCAGAGGATCCCAAACAAAAGGTTTCCATTCCCTGCACTCCTCTCTCTGCTTCTCACTCTCCTCTCTGTGTTCCTGCTCTTCAATGGGGATTTAAGCCATTCTTTTCCTGGTTTGAATTTCTCTGGGCTGCAACAAGAAAGTAGCAATTAACTGTTATAAGGCTGTTTTATAGTCCTGTGCAAACCCTTTCCATCCACTCTGCTTTAAATGGGTACATCTTTTATTCCCAGTTTTCGGGAGTGTAAAACTTTACAGCGTTTGCTGCAAACCTTCATACTTTGCTTTGCGGTTTATTGCTCCCTCTGTGGATATATCTCACTCATAAATATGGCTTCCAGCTCCCAGTACTTGACGAGGAGCCGCAGTGCCTCAGAGTGGTTCCATTAATGCGACTTTGCCTACATATTGTGGTGTGATTGATCCCAAACCTCTGTCCCTCCTCTGCTCAAAGGTGCAGAGCTCTGTAGAAGAGCTGTGGCAGCAGCAGGTCACTCAGCCAGGGCATTACAGTGCCAGCAGCACTTCCCTATGGCTCTGGGAGGTGTGGAAGGTGGCTGTGGAAAGCTCAGTGTGAGCTGGAGCTCTGTGCCGGGGTGGCTTTGGGCGCTGCCATTGTAGAGCCTTGGAGCAAAGGTTGTCCTATGTGGAGAGTTTCCTCTCTCTCATATGGATTGTTTGCAGGTTATTTGTAAAAAGCTTTATTTCCTAGGATTAGCATGGAGTCTCTCTGTTCTTCCTGTGCTAAGAGGGACAAATAAAGACATTGAATCTTGAGGTTTCCTGTGGGTTTAGGTCTGACATGGGTGTGTTGTTTCTGACCATCCTGTAGTTTTTATTTCCATGGGAACATTGAGGGGCTCTTTTACCCTACTGCCCATTTTTGGAACGCCTTGGAGATGTGCAGTGCTTGACACAGGCTCAGTCCATGAATGGAGCTAGCCAGGTTTGTGGACACCAAGCGCCAGTGCCTTTGTTCCTTGGCAGCCAAGCCAAAAGCTGAAGGTGGAGGCAGAGCAGAGTTCTGTGTGCTGCTGGTCCTGCCAGGGCTCTGGGAAGGGGACAGAGCACTTGGCACCCCTGCACTGGTGGTGGGCTTAAGGGGAGGAATGGAGGTCCCTGCTGCAGGTCCCAACCAGCTGCTGTTATTCTGGGACACAAAGGATTCGGAAAGGTGTGGGATATTAAGTGCAGCTTTCAGGCCCCTGCATCCTACATGGTAATTTCCTTGCATTACAGCGATGGCGGCTTTAAAACCGCCCTCCTCCCATCCCCTTTTAACAAAACAGAAAAGCATTTAGGGCCGATTTGTTTTGAGTCCAGAATGGCAGCGATTACAGCAGCGCGGCGCATTTGGGGTAAATGGAGTGATACTGGTGTAAGAATGACCTCTGTTGAAAGGGTGACACAGGGTAGGGGCTGCTGTTTATCCCCCCTGCGTGTGCCCTGCCCCGCTACCAAAAGCAGGGTGCTTTGTCTCATCCCTTTGAGCGACCCACCACTGCATTAAAGCTGCTTTACCAGGGAAAAATAAGATCTATTTTAAAAAGCCTTGGTTGCCTGTGTCCATGGCCACAGGCGGGCCGGGTGCTCCCCTCAGCCCCCGGCTGCAGGAGGGAGGGGAGCAGGGCGGGCACAAGTTGGCAGCGCCGCGTTAGCGGATGGTTTATGGGACCATTTGCCGGTGCCGGTACCTGCGACGAGGCTCCAAATGTCAGAGCCAGGAGAGGGAACAGGTGGGCTCTGCGCGTCTCTGGGGCCCCGCTTATTCACAGGCAATAAATTAATGACAGGAACAGGGACAAAGTCCTATTGTGGGTGCAGGTGACTGAGCAATTCCCTTCTGGCAGGCGGAGGGAGGGAGACCTGCCGCTGTCAGGCTGCCTTTGATTGTGTTGTCTGAGCCAGCCTTAAAGGTAGCCCGCACTTTGCTCCTGCTCAGGGCTTTGGAAGCAATGGCAAGTCTCGCTTAAAATAATGAGCACCTCTGCTAATTACCTGAGCCTGCCTCTTTGAACCGAAGGCTGTCGCTTACATCATCCCCATAAAGGAACCGGAGGTTTCCGTCAACGCCAGAGAGACAGGAGATGTTCAGAGCTAATGACATCAGCCCTGTCAGGAGAGGGTGTTAACTGTCTGCACCCATACAGACCTGGTCCTGCTGCCAGGCACGGGGCAGGAGGAGATGCTGGCAGAAAGCCCTCTCCCGGTGTCCACTTTTGTCCCACCTGCCTGCGGGAAGGAGAGCTGGCGCTGTGAAGGAGGGAAAGGATGGCGAGGGTGTGCTTTCGTAGCGAACAGGGCCAAAAATAGTGGGGAGAAAAAGTACGGGAGTGGTACCATATTAAACAAGCTGTACGACAAGCTGTCGTGCACAGAGCCGGTATCGGCACGGTTTCGGTTTTGTCTGTGCCGTTTTTGTAGCGTTCCCGAGGGGTTGTGAGCTGGGAGCAGTGGTCCGGCACCGGGCGGGAGGGCAGCAGGGCTGGTGCGGGCTGTGCTGGCGGGAGGCAGCGAGCGCTGGGCTCTCTCTCTCGCCTCTAGGAAGCACTCTGACCTCAGGGAAACGCTGCTGCACTCTCCGAAATGGGGAGGATCGCTCCGAGCAGTGCTGCGATTGTGCGCGGCATCCCTAGGCTTGGCAAAGTGCCTTTTTTGGAGAGCCTTGGCTTGGGAGTGGGCGAGAAGTGAGGTCGAGGGATCCCAGCATGGCAGAGCTTGGGACTCGGCAGTTGTCTGTCAGCTCAAGGGAGAAGGCTCTGGGAAATGCCCCATGGGGAGGCACCAGCCTGGTCCCAGAGCCGGGAACCCCTTCCCGTGCAGGGATTCCCTCCGAAGTGGGGGTGAGGTGAATGCCAGCCTTGGAGGATGTGGTTAGATGCGGGATCCTGGTGCCTGGAGAGGTTGGATCGTTCAGGAGCCGCGCTGGGCTCTGCTGACGAACCTCCTCGCCCTGCAGAAGCGCAGCAGAGACGCGGCTTCCCGGAGCAGGCGGCTGCGCCCCGGCCCGACGAGCCCGTGCAGATGGCGGGGAGATAAACGACACCATCTCCGTACTGTAGTGGCTCGGCCGTAATTCCTGAAAGACATTTATTGGAGGCAGCCTTCCCTTTTTCAGGGCTGTGACTCCTCGGGCAGGGGGAATTGCGACGGGGAAGGTGGAAAGCGCAACCCGGCGTTACTGATGAGACCGGTGCCCAAACCCCCATCCATTCCTCTCCTCCAATTTTCTCCTCTGACAATTTATAGGTTAGTTTGATGCTTGAATAGCTGAGTCTCTCTAGTAATATGTATTCTCTGTAAGTATTCCCTGCTGTGGCATATCCTAAGAGAACTCCATCAAATAATTATCTTCCCTTTTATTTATTCACAGTCTTTTCACTCGATCTGCATCACGATAAAATATTCCAATGGCTTCCTCTTAGCACTGAGCCTTCCCCAGATTGTAAAGTGTATTTATGTACAGTATTAAATCCGCCCTGCGCCGCTCTTTATCTCGCCGCCCTGCCCGTTCGATGCTGCCGTCGTGCGCTGGCCCTGGCCACCTCCTGCCCTGACTCCCTGGGCCACCTGCCCGAAGCCCAGGGCAGGAGAGGTCTGCAGGCGGCCAAGGACCCAGCTGCGGCTGGTGCTAAGGGATGGAGAGGGGCAGCCCCACCAGGGAACCTTCCTGTCCTCCCTCGCTGGCGCTTCCAGCCGGGCTGTTGCTGCCTGGCAGAGCCGGGCTGCCCGCCGCCAGCGGGAGAACGTGACTGCAGGGCAGCCGAGCGCAATCAGAGCAGGGAAGAAACCAATAACCTCCTGTCCCCCCTCCGGAGGTGCAGGAGGAGCAGCGCTGCTCTTCTCCAAGGACTCCATGGGTCTCCCTGTGGAGCCGGTGGCCTCGTAGAAGGATGAATCCCCAAAAAGGAGCTGCCAGCCAGGAGCAGCTTTTCATACAAAAAGAGGCTATTTCAGGGGATGATGTGCAGAGTCTGAGTGAAGGTTTCCAATGCTGATGAGCACTTGGAGTGCTTGGAGCAGCCCTCAGAGAAGGTGCAGGCATGATGCAGCACAGCTCTGACCTGTGGCAAGGGATGTCCTTTCTCTGTGGGATAGCAGGTCCATGTTTGCACCTGGGATTGCTGCAGGTTTTGAAAATAGCCCTTCCAACACCAGTGCATCCTCCTTGTCTTTCTGTGGATTTCTGTGTGCTGCACAGCAGCCTAACAGGGAATACTTGGGGTTGTGCATCCCTGCTTGCTGCTTTAAAAGACCCCATGCAGGAGCAGTAGCCTCTCCACCCCGGGATGCACAGGAGGCATATTGACATCTCTGCAGGCATGAGTTATCCAAGGGCATTCTGGACTGAAGGGGCTCTTGTGGTCACATTCACAGTCTGTAGCAGTGCCAGAGATTCTGTTGGGCCAGAAGAGCTCTCCCCACTCCAGGACTGAGGGAGTAAAAGTGAGTTTCACTGTGTTTTTAGGTTTGCTTATGCTGCTCTGCCCACAGGAGCACTTCCTGGGAGCCACAGGGCAGCGGCAGCAGCTGCACTTTCTGCCAGGCTGTGTCACTGTGATGCAGGAACAGCAGTTGTTAGGTTGGTCACAGAGAGAAATAGCAGTGACCGTTCACAATTGTGCCTTTTCTTCCCGGCTTTGCCTACAGTCAGCTTGGCTGGTAGGCAGGTGGGTCAGGGTGTGTTTCCCAGAAGAGGGAGATGCCAGGGGAGAGGACCAGTCATGGTGAGGAGGATGAGGATGATGACCATGATGCTCCAACTCACTTGGCTCTGGTACCTCTTTGGAGTGGCATCCCCTCAACTCCTGGAGAGCCAAGTTCCCCAGCAAGGGTTAACAGAGTGTATAAAATTGATTGCGATTTTAGTAATTCAGTATAATCACAGTCTACCAGCAGGTTGCTTTTCCAGCAGGAGGGTTTGGAATTATTTTCTGGAGTTTGCAATATAGAACTTAAATTAAGCCTCAGAAGTCAGAGGAGCTCTGCTGCATCTCTAATGTGGTGCTAAATTCTCAGCAGCACATTCCCTGTATTAAAGCCTTTGCTGGCAATTAGGTTCATTAACTATCACAGTACCTTATTTATTACTTGGCATGCCATATGGTTTCCCAGCTAAAGAATGGCACCCGTTCTAGCACAGACCATTTGGCATCATAAAAATGTTAACAAATAATGTTATGGCTCTCAAGGGCAAAAGGGCTCGCCGGGCTGCAGGTCTGCACGGCAGGAGAGAATATGAAAACATTTTTCTTCTATGGCAAAATAAAGAATTCCTCGAGACAGAAGTATTCAAAGACTATCCCGCTTGCATCACGCAAATGGGAGTTTTATACATGCCCATAATGGTTCTGTCAATATTTGCAGCAGGCAGCGTGCTCACTCATCTCCTTTCCTTCCCCTCGCTCCCTCCGAGCACGGACGGTGTTGGAGCACCGACAGGAAGGACCCACCTCCCTCCAATCGTGCTGCATTTATGCCTCTTGATTTTTATTTCTTCTGATGGCACTGGCTCTTCTGTGTATGCAGCTCTTGGGGAGAGGATTAATTATCCAGCACCATCCTTTATTACTGTCCAAACTTCAGCACTGGGCACTGCACCCGGCATGCCAGAGTGTACATGGCATCAATTTCTACACTGCAGAAGAGAGAGTGTGTGTGTGGAGGGGGTGAAGCTGAACCAATAGAAACAGCTCATTGGGACACCAGTGACAGAACATGAAGTTAGGCATTCTGACCCTGAAAAGGGGAAAACCCTAATTGTAGTTTGTTTAGCACTCTTGGGAGGAGATCAGGACCTGTTGCAGCCCAGGCTGTGAGCGTCACACAGGGTACACCACACTCGGTTCCTATTTCCAGCAGGATTAGGATTACGAGAGCCAGGCACAGCATTTCAGGTCACAGGGGCTCGCACTGTCTCCTCTTGGGTACTGTGTGGCCAACAAGGAAAAGGTGCTCCTTCATTCCTGTTCTGGGAGTGGATTCTCCTAGAATAAACCTGTCCAAAGGGTGATTTTGGCAAAGTGCAACTTAGAGTAGTACTGAAAGCACAGATTAAACCAGACTTTGTGATCCTGTTACAGTACCCCTTGACAACCTCCGAATTTCCAGAAATGGGTCAGAAAGCCCAGTTTGAGACACAAGTAGCACTGCTGCCAAATTTCCTAGGTGATGCTCACTTGGTGCCTAGGTGAGGTCCCCCCAGACAGTTGCTGTAATGTCCCCTTTCTGCTGGCCTCAGTGCCTTTCTCCAGAGTCTGCCAGTTCCTCCACATCAAGTACCTTTGGGTTTTCACTATTCCACGTCCTCCTTTCAGCTAATTGCCTTTTTCATGAGAGTTGTGATTTGGGTTTTTTCCCCTTCAGGTCTCTTGAAGAGACATTCCAAAATGTGCCCCCTCAAGGGCCCCTGGGCTGGAATATATCACCCCACCTCCCCAAGCAATTTAGCTCCCCACCCATCCCATTGGTCCCTCTGCACAGCTGCAAGGACCCTTGGTGATGCTGAACCCAGTTTTGTCGGTAGCACAGTGATACCAATGCTCCAACACTGAACCTTTCCTGGAGAATTCTTTTTGAATGGAGAACTCTTTTCCAAATAGGAGAGAGAAATGGAATTCTGGTCCATTGGGGGTGGAATTGGCATTTCCCAACCAAAGCATGTAGCACCTGAGGCAGCAGAAGCAGTGGAGGGAGAGGCACACCAGTGACAAAGAATGGACTGGGTTCCAAAGGGAATTAATACCTGGAGAGGAGCTGGGGGGTGGTGGAAGCAGCTGCACTCCGGTGACAGCCCTGTCACACACTGCTGCCTCCCCCCATTTGCATCCCTGGCCGCTGGCAGGGACACGTGGAGCCTCTGGCCCTGGGCAGATAGGTCTTATCCAGGAATGACTTTGCAGGAGTGTTTACTTTCATTCCAGGGAGGCTGATCGAGCTGTTCCAGCAAGGAATGTGCCCTGGCTGAAGGGGGACCCTGCCAAGCTCCCTCCAGCATGAACACTGCCTGGTCCAAGGGCATTGGAGCCTTGGCTGGACTTGCCCCCCACTCCCAGGGCTGACCCCACTGCACGACTGGAATGGGGAGCCTGTGTCCCTGGGACTTGTGGCGATGGATGCGCGTGCTGTGACCAAGCTGGAACACACCAATTGCTCACGACCTTTGGGAAGGATTCATAAATATCTGCCCTGAAAGAGCAGATTGTGAGCTGCCTTGCTGCACCAATGTTATCTGATTTGGTTACTGAGGAATCTGTGACCAGATAAGATACTGGGGGTTTATTGTATCTTCTGGCAATTATTAAGAAAATAAAATCAGTTAATATCTAACCTTGAACCTAGACCAAAACATTTAGCTTCAGACTTCATTCTTCCTCTCTTGTAAATTCAAGAGTTGTACAGTTTAGAGGGCTGTTAGGAATGATGGAAGAGATGAACAGGAATTTAATCTGAGCCTAAAATACCATCATTATGCAGCTCGAGCATCTCAGAAATGAGGTCTGTGCCATGTGTGATGCAGCCACTCGATCTTTTTGTCCTGGTGCAAGAAAGGGAAGGAGGAGGCGGAGCCCCTTTGGCAGAAGTTTCCCCAGCTGTGAAGGCATTTTTTTTGTGAATATTTAATGCAGAGATACGTTAAGAGCAGGGAAAGGAGCGGGGGAAAAGACTTCCATGAGTGTGGGCTTTTGTTTGCCCTGTCAGAAGCAGTAATGTGTTCTCTGTGCACACACAGAGCACATAAATACATATAAATATCCTCTCCCTGGAAAGGGAGAGCAGAGGACTGCAGCTGGAAATGGGATGTGGAGCGCTGCTAGAGAGGAAAGATTGAATTAGGGCTGAAGGTGTTTACTGAGTGACTGGGATTCAGGATTTGGATTGCTTCCCCCAGTAAATGAACTTGAGCATCATAAGGGCATGGAAACTGGCTGCTTCCAGTGGGACTGGGGAGGCTGCTTGTGGTCCTGGATGACTTTTTGGTTCTAAGCTCTAAACCCATTCAGGGGCTCTTGGAAAGCATCCTGTTAAAGGAAGGGAGAGTTTTAATTGTTGATCTTGTGCTCAGGAAAGCATGTGATGAGTATTTAACTCACCTGGATTCTTATTAGAATGAACTTGAGCATGATCCTTCTGGAGAAGGAACAGCCCTGGGTGGAGGTGCAGCCCTGTGCCCCACTCCTGAGGGGATCAACCAGTATGAATGGTGTCTGGACAGACTAAGAACATCTCCTTCTCCAGTGCTGTATCTGTCCTGAGGAGAGTCAAAACCAAAGGGAGACAGAGGAAAAGCAGGATGAAACTGGAACACAATCTCTCACTAGAGTATGCCCTGTTTTGGGAGGCAGAACAAGCCCCCAGAAGTGCTTTGCTGAGGTCCTGGTGTAGATTCTGCTCTATTTAAAGGACTTTTTTCTGGGATGAACTTTACTGAACACACATGCAGCCTCCACAGCACCATAAAGTCGGGGCTGACATTTAATGCCTTGGCACATCTCTTTCCTTGTCCCATGCAAGATGTCAAGTATGTCAGGTTAAGAGAAGAGAAAGAGAGGAAAAATAATTACATAGTAAATTAAACAAGGCCAACTCCCCTCCCATTTATTAGGGCTTCAAAAGTTGCTACCTCTGGCTCTCTCAAATACATACCAAGGGTAACACTAAAAATAGGTCCTGCACTGATGGTTGGGTCACAGCCTGCTAGAGGGAGACATTTTTATTTAATTACAAGCCCAGCAGCATGTTACTGGGGGGTAATACATAAACATGGTGCTCGAAACCCGGCTGTAAAGTTTGTGCTTCTTCGCTGAGTCACTGTGGCTAAATTCCCCTTTGTGTGGGGGATTTAGGGGAGGAATGTGGGAAGGCTGGCCCTTCTGAGTTACTGCTCAGCTCATCCTCCAGCCCTGGCAGGCTCAGGGCCCTAAGCCACTAATTAGCCTCATTGTCTTAGGGCTGCAGCACCCTTAACCTGGCACAGGGAGGGGGAGCACGGAGCTGCTCATATCTCCTGGCACTTGTGTTCTGTGTGTCACAACCCACTTCTCAACAGTCCCAGAAGGATACTGATCCACTCCTTCCGTGGGATGGCATTGATTCCATCATCCCTAAATGCGAGCAGAGTTGTAACTTGGAGCAGTGCTTATAAGCAGAAGGGTTTTAGTGTGCAGAGCCCGGCGCGCAGCAGCCTCGCTCGGAGCCTGGCACGCCGGCTGCTCGCTCACGTGGCGGTGACACGATGATCCCATCGCTGCTGCCCGTGCCTCTGTCGCGTGCTCGAGCGTGGCTGGTGCCATCCCACACCCAGCCAGGCCCAGGTGGGAAGGGCAGGCATGTGGGGAAGGGCAGACGAGGGTTTCTGCAGGGTGACAGCCCACGTGTGTCCAGTCGGCTCTGTCCGAATTATCAGGCTGGATGTGTTCTCCTTTGTCACGACCACGGGCAGCTCCTGTGCAGCTCCACTGGGCTGGCTACATCCAAGCTCCACCAGTAACTTATTTTGGGATCAGCTGCAGTGT
The DNA here is from genome assembly GCA_013399225.1 of Rhipidura dahli. Lineage (NCBI taxonomy): Eukaryota > Metazoa > Chordata > Aves > Passeriformes > Rhipiduridae > Rhipidura > Rhipidura dahli. Next base: position 376,410 of record VXAC01002449.1, on the reverse strand, counting down.
GGATAACCCGTGTCCCACCACGCCGTGCCACAGCCCCCGATTCAGCTGTGTCTTCAGTGGGGCTCTCAGGTTCCCTTTGTGCAGCGTGCAGGGCACAATGAGGGGCCTGTTCCTGGCCCCTCTGCTCACCCAGGCTGCCACAATGCGTGCGGGTCCAGTGGCCGTGCTCGGACGGAGCCTGGTGCTAATCAGTGGGGTTCAGAGGAAGCTTAATGCACCATGGCTGCACACTGAGCAGCTTTCCTGGGGCTTCCGCCCTCCCCCTGGCAAAGAGCTTTGTGCATTTAGACTTTTTTTTTTTTTTAAATGAAGTCTAACACTTTTAATCATCTTTTCATAAGCTGTCAGCTTGCCGCGTGCCAAAACAGAGCAGCGTGCTCTGCCCTGGCTCCCAGCAAAGCAAATATGCTTGGAGAAATCCTGGTCCTGGGAGCATGCATGCAGGGAAATCAGCAGCTGTGAACCCCCCAGGAGTCTGGGGTGAGGCCAAAAATCAGGTTTTGGAAGTCATGGATTTTTCACTGAAGTTGAAACAGATCTTATTGAGCATCCTTACTCTGGTGTTTCATAATTCAGCTCTGCACCAGCAGGGCTGGAAAACTCAGAATACTGGAAAACTCCAAATACATGAAAAGCAAAACACAGCTAGTCCTAGGAAAACGTGGGAATGTGCCTGTCCCCCACCCTGTAGGGAGCTGGTTCTCTCCAGGAGCAGGGAGAACAGGTCCAGGGGGAAGAGCTGGGGTGGGCACAGCTGAAGTCAGGGCCTAGCGAGCTGGAGAAGTTGGAGCTGTGTCCTTGCATCCCTCTGTGGGGTGGAAGGTGGAGGTTATGCATCCAACAGTGCTGGAGGAGTGCGTGTGATGGAAAGGGGCATTTCTCTGCAGAGAGGGGAAGAAGGAATTGTTTTGGGCTTGATGGAGAGGAACCGCTCCTCTTCCCTTTCCATTCATACAGGGTGGGTGATGCTGGGGCACCTTCTGGCTGCAGTTATCTTCCAGGGTGGTTTTTGTGGACTAAGAATCCTGAACAAGGAATTTCCTTTCTTACTGTAATTGCGGAGACTGCTCGGTTTTACTCTCCTCTCCACACACCAGCTGCCTCTTGGAGAAGCATCCCAAGGCTGCCCTTGCCATCATCCCTCGAAATGCTTACAGGCTGCTGCAATGCCTGGTCCTTGTCTTCCTGCAGACCTGGTGCTGCTGGTCAGGTTATTTCCACTGGGAAAGTAAATGTTCATGTCTCCCTGTCCAAGTAACTGTCTGGGCTGGGGGCTAGAAGTGCATCTGAGTGGATGCCTCATTTTCCTGGGAAGGATGACCATGCTTCACCTGGTCCTCACACAGAAAGCCCTTCCTGAGGAACCACTGACTCAGGGGTTTAATGCTGGAGGTTAATAATAATCACACCAGGCAGCACATCATTGCCCCGTATCTGGTTGAGAGATTTACAAGTGAAACTCGTGGCGGAGGAAGAAATTGCCTCAATCACTTGGAGTAATGGCACATGGAGAGGCACTTGGGCGTGACTGCTACTTAACACGGAGCCCAGCTTGGCTTCATTTAGCTGCTGGTGCCTTTCTAATAAACACGTTACACTACAAGGTGGGGATTAAGATCAGAAAAGTAAATAAATTGGAAACTGATGGGGAGAGATGGGAGGGAAATGGAAGGTACCGGGGAGGAGTGACAAGGGATTGATTCCCATGCCAGGATGTGGGGAAATGACCCTGAAGGCCATGGCTGTAGCTTCCCAAGAATCTCTGTGGGCTGCAGGTGCTGGGCAGCCCACTGCCTGGGGCACGTGGGGTGTCCCTGCTCAGGGTCACCAAGCTGGTCACTGCCTTTGGCAAATGGTGGCCATGGGAAGTTGGTGTCTTAAACAATTCAGTAGCTTTTACTATATGTATTAGAGGAGCAACAAAAAGTGCAACGCACCAGTTGACAGGAAGGACTGGGGGGTTAATTTTCAGGATGCTGCCTGGGAATTTAGCCGTGGGATTTCCATTATTGCTAATGGGACTCACGCAGCTTAATTTCATGTGAGCTACACTACAAACATACCCCTAACCGCCTGCAAAATTTCAGTCCTGAAATCAAGCCTTTTAAAAGTTAGAGAAGGGTAAACAAACACCTGAAACCACAGCGTCTCACTATTTCCCCCTCTCAGCTGTTTGGATTTTAAAGTCTGGAAGAGGGAGGAACTCAAGCAGTTTGAGACAATTAAAAACCCCATCCTGCAGGCACGCTGGCTGCTTGTGCAGCGCGTCCCTGCTCTGTGCCAATTACAGCGGCAGAGTTATAACCCCCGAAAAAATAGGAGTGAGCTGATGCCTTACCCTTAACTATAGTACGGCGAGCACGGCGTTGTCATACGCGTCTAATAACCCACGCAGCGCCGCCGTGCATCGTGAGGCCTCTGTTATTAGGCTGTTCTCGTTAAATGACTGCTATCATCTGGTCCCAAAGTACATTAAATCCCATTATAATTATAAACACACTTCCCCATAACGTTCTCCTTAGATTACATTTGCGCTGCTTTACCCCAGGGTATCTTTGTACTAATGCCGTCCGCGTTTGTTGTTTTAGCTGACGACGCCGGGCCCTGCGCTGGCTGTGTTGTGCCACGGGTGCAGGGGGGAGGGAGGGAAGAAGGGAGAGCTGCGTGGCTGCCACCCTGCCCCTCCCTGAGGATTACACAGGTCTCTGGGTGCGCTGAGCGTGGGCACCGCCAAGGAGCTGAGGCACACGCACGTCCTCGGTCGAGGACGCTACCGAGAGCTGTTGTCGGTGATTTAGACTTGCTGGTGTGTTTCCCCGTGTGTTTCACTCCCTTCCCGAAGCCGAGCGTTGTGGCAGAGCCCCATGGCCTGTCCTGGGGTGCGGACACTCACAACATCCCTACACACACACGGTGCCGTCACGGCGTCAGTGTTTCATCGTGGGGGGAAGGGAAACCAGCCTCGTCGGGGCGACAACGTGCTCAGTGTCACACCACGGCACAACCACCGGCTTGTGGTCGGAATCTGCCACCGGACCCCAAACTGGGCTCCGGGGTTGGTTTTTACCGTCTCCACCCCCGGGGCCGGGGGTCCGCCCAGGCGCGGCGCGGGGGGCGGCTTTGTCTGGCGCGGGCGCGGCGGTGGCGCAGCCCGTCGGGGCGGTGGGCGCAGCCCGTC
>VXAC01002449.1:343487-372925 GCA_013399225.1 Rhipidura dahli | reverse complement strand
CTCTCCCTTCCCTCCCTTGCTTTCCCCAGGCGGCGGCAGCGGGAACGCGGCTCCGGCAGCTGCGGATCCGCCGAGCAGCGCGGAAACTTTTGGGCGACTCGCTGCTGGGCTGCGGGCTAACTTCTCTCCCCTTCCCCTCTCCTTTCTTCCCCCCGGCTTTTCTCTCTCCCCCTCCTTTTTTTCCTCTTTTTTCCCCTTTTCTCTCTCTTTCGTCTCTTCCCTCCCCATTCCCCCTTCCCGCTCCACTCTGCTCCTCTCCCCCTCCGCCTTTTGTTTTCGCAGATAGTCGGCACACAAAGCTGGTCCCAGATTTGAGCGACGGCGAGACACCCTGATGTGTGAGCCTGGGGCACGCCATGGATCTGACTAAGATGGGGCTGATCCAGCTGCAGAACCCCTGCCACCCCACCGGGCTGCTGCACAAAGCCAACCAGATGCGCCTGGCGGGGACGCTGTGCGACGTGGTCATCATGGTGGACAGCCAGGAGTTCCACGCGCACCGGACCGTGCTGGCCTGCACCAGCAAGATGTTCGAGATCCTCTTCCACCGCAACAGCCAGCACTACACCCTGGACTTCCTCTCGCCAAAGACGTTCCAGCAGATCCTGGAGTACGCGTACACCGCCACCCTACAAGCCAAGGTCGAGGACCTGGACGACCTGCTCTACGCCGCCGAGATCCTGGAAATTGAGTACCTGGAGGAGCAGTGCCTGAAGATCCTGGAGACTATACAGGCCTCCGAGGAAAATGACACTGAGGTCGCCATGGCTGATGGAGGTGCCACCGCCACCACTGAGGAAGAGGAGGAGAGGAAGTCGAGGTACATCAAGGGCCTCTTTATCTCCAGGCCTGCTGGTGAGGAGAGTGGCTATGCTGGCATGGCCAGCCAGAGTCTGCCAACAGCCACAGCGGAGCAGAGCCCCTCTGCCTCAGCATCCTACTGCTCCCTCTCTTCCATGAGCCCCACCAAGACGGCGGTGGACAGCTTAATGACCATCGGGCAGTCACTGCTGCAGGGTGCCCTGCCGCCCGGTGCCCCCGAGGACTCACGCCCCGCCACCGCCTGCCGCCTCTCTGGCCTCGCCGAAGTCAAAACGGAAGCGATGCAGGTGGAGGAGGCCTCCACCCATGACAGCCCCCGGACAGCCGAACCCGGTGCCTCCAGTGGGGAGAAGCCTGACGAGAAGGGCAAGGAAGGACCTGGCACCCCGACCCGCAGCAGTGTCATCACTAGTGCCCGTGAACTGCACTATACCCGTGAGGAGGGTGCCGAGCCAGCCCCTGAGCCTGGCCAGGGGCTGCCACTGGGGCCGGAGCCGTCCGCCGCTGCCCCGGGCGAGAAGCCCTTGGGCATCTACTCGCTGCTGCCGAACCACAAGACTGAGCCGGTGCTCGGCGTGCCGCCCACTGTGGCGTCCGCCCTGCACGTGCAGCCGGCCCTGGCTGTCTCCATGGACTTCAGTGCCTACGGCGGGCTGCTGCCCCAGGGCTTCATCCAGCGGGAGCTGTTCAGCAAGCTGGGGGAGCTGGCAGCCGGCATGAAGACAGAGAGCAGAGCCTTGGGTGAGCAGTGCAGCGTGTGTGGGGCAGAGCTGCCGGACAACGAGACCCTCGAGCAGCACAGGTGAGTGCCGAGGCCGTGCTGTGGTTGCTGCACCGGGCAGCCAGCATCTCGTCAGAGGGTTTTGGTTTTTGGCTGAGCATCGTACGTGCTGGTGCAAAGTTTCCATCATGTACCCCAAAACCAGCTTGTGGAGTAGCATTTGCTGAGGGATGGCTGTTGCAGCTGCCCCAGGTCTGGCAACCGTGCCAGAAGGTTCCTTCCAGTGGGTGCTGGCTGGGGAGGACGGCCCGGATGAGCTGGGGCCGTCGGTGTTCCTTGCGAGCATAAACCCCACCAGTTTCCCTGTCTGGCATCAGCCAAGCAGGTCACAGTTGCTACGCTTCGAGTTTAGGGATCTGTGTGCGGACAGATGCAGTGGGGACAGGCAGCACTCGCCCACCCTCTGCCGAGAGCTGGTCCCTCCTGTGCCAGTGCCGGGGCGCACCAGCACGGCCAGTGATGACTTGCCAGCCTGGGGGGGTTTGTGTTGCTCAGCTTCCCGGTTTATGAAACATTTACACTTTGCACAAAGTGGCACGGGGGTCAGGCTGGGTAACGCTGAGGCGAGCGCAGAGGGCTCGGGCTGCCGCAGAGCCGCGGGTCTGTCCCTGCGGGGACCGTGAAGGGCTGAACATCCAGTGGCTGCGGATGCGGTTTTGGGGTTCCCCTGCTCAGTGTGGGGGGATCTGTGTGCTCGCTCCCAGCCCTGTACCCTGGGGACTTGCTGCGGGGTGCGAGCGTGCTGGGGGTTGCTGACACGTGAGCTCAGTGCTCCGCTGTTTGCTGCCTCCTGGTCGGGGTTCAGGGACCAGGGCTTGTTCCCTGGTTTGGCTGGGGAAGGGAGCCACGATAATTACCGCACCAAAATTGGCGTCGCCAGTCAAATCCCATGGCTCTGGACGTGATTCGGCGAGCGCTGCTCCGGCCCCGGTGTGGCCGCAGCCCCGCGACAGGACAGCAGCGTCCTGCCTAGGGAAGGCATCACCGGCATGGTGCCGTAGCTTCTCCCTGCCTCCCCTGGCTGCGCACCCCGTCAGATTTTTAATGAATCAACAGGTTAATTAGTCCTGATGCACATTAGGCGCTCCAGGGCCGGTGTCCGTGCCGGCACGCGTCTCTGGCGGGGAACTCGGTGCTGCCGGCGTGCTCGCTGCCCGCCAGCCGTGCGGGATGGGATGGGATAGCTGCTGCCGGCTGCCGGAGTACCGGCTGGCCCTACGCTCGGCCCGGGAACGCTCCGGGTACCGGGCGGCAGCAGCCGAGCCGGGTTCCTCAGCCCTGCGCGGGTCTGCGAGCGCTGGCAGCATCGCCCCTCGCTCAGCCGCATGGACCCCGCGGGGAGCAGCCTTCACCCCCTGAGGGTCCGCGGCTCCGTGTGGGGGCACAGCCACTTTCGGCTTTGTTTCCCCCTCTCGCAAGTGGGAGAGCTGGGGCTGGCGTTGGTTACGTGCCCGAAGCCGCCTCGGCCGTGCGGTGATGCAGACCGAACGTCACCGGGAGAGCTGCAGTGAGGGCTCAGAGAGAATTTTAACGTGCCTTTCTGCCACGGTCTCACGGCTCTCCCTTTCCCCCTCCAAGCCCAGAGCAGCAATTGCTGTGGCCGCGGTGGAGGGCGATGCTGGGGCTGTCCGGAGGCTCCTATCGCCAGCCGTGGATCTGTCCAGAGGGAGGGAGAGCTGCGCGGTCAGAGCCTTCCCCGCGCGGTCGGGAGATGAGGGAGCACGGCCCAGCTGTCCAGCACGGCAGCCCCTATTTCACAGCGCCTTCCCGGGCTCAGCTTGTTTTGACAGCCGCGGCTGCAGCCGTAGCTTATTTCTCACTTATTCATGATTCTTATCGGGAGGCTGGGCACACGCCATGCTCCGCGGGGCTCGGGGTCTGCCTGGAGCACGGAGCTCAGCACTGGCCCCTGCCAGCGGAGCCTTACAGGCAGTTGCTGAACCCAGCGCCAAACTCCGTTTGCCTGTTCTTGCTTTCAGACCGATTACCTGACGCTGGCGAACTTTGCAGGGTTAGCCAAATCCTTTGAGCCGTGTTTAAACTGATCTGTAAGACCGTCCATGTTGAAAGGCATTGGGTCACAGTCCAATGAACGCACTCCTCAGCCCCCAAAGTCTAAATCCCGGGCGGTTTGTGTGTAGACAGGGTCTCATGTGGCTTTTTTATAGTGTTTGCTTTCTAGTACGTTGTGAGAATTACCATTTGGGGAGGATTTGTGCGATCCTATTGTATTCATGGAGCTGTTAAACAGCATCTGTGCTGGGTTGGGATCTGCAGCTCTCTGCCGGAGCAGCTCTGGTGGCAGCTGCACCGTGCTGGCTGCGGGCTCCTCTTCGCTCCACTGCCTGCTGGTGAGGGGGCCTGGGGATGTGCACCCTGCAGTGGTGTGTGGGCACCGGCTGGAGGTGGGGCAGGATGTGCCAGGGGTGCCATGGTGTCACTCGTCAGCTTTCGCTGACCTCTTTCTGCTGTGCACTCGCTGCTGTGGTTTTGCTTTCCGACCCCGATGCGAGCGCGGAGGTGCCCGATCAGAGCCGTTCCCAGCTGTGGTGAGCTGGGGGCCAGGAGCAGGGGGCCAGGGGTGGGGGTACCTCGCTGTTCTGCGGGGTGTTTGGCTGCCAGTGTGACAGCTTCCACGTGCTGCTTCCCCAGCAGGTGACAGAGCCCGCAGCCACCCGGCACCAACGCTGCTCTTTGCGCAGGGAGCTCGGTGAGCAGAGCCTGTTTGCAGAGCACAGGCAGCCCATGCATATGGTGGGGCTGTTTGTTTACACACACACATGCCTATGGAAGTGTAAACATATATGTTTATAGTCTTGAAGCCTTCTGAGTGTTGTTCCTGTCTTCATTAGTATGGGAAGCACACGCAGGAAAAAGGAGAGCAGAGGGTTGGCCTGGCCTCGGCGAGCACAGGGGGCCACTAGCCCTGGGTGACAGACAGTGCCTGAGGGACGGTCATCTGCCCTGGCCCAGCGTGGCAGCACGGCTCCTTGGCCTCGTGGCAGCATCGTCTGTGCCGTGTCATACCCAGGAGCGCTGAGTTGCGACCTTTGAGGGGCCAGGTGGCCACAAGCCTTGGCACTGCCTCTGATCGGGGTTTTCAGGTCCCTGAATGCACTGGCTGCTGCATGATCCATTTTTTTTCTCCCTTACTGAGCTTATGATTTTGACTAATTGAGTGTAGATTGAGTCGTCGAGTCTTTAATTTTTTTTATAAAAGATTTCCTTCTGGGTTCAGCAAAGTTCAAACTTAATCTAATGTTAGTATCGATCGTCGCTTCTAATTGCAGACAAAAAAGCCATAGTTCAGTGGCCCTTTTTGGGGTTGTTTTGTGAAGGAAAACCTCCAAGCTGCAAGGCAAGAGCTGTGCCGAGCTGCCAACTGAGCCTGGCATAATTTGTCATTGGAAAGTTAAATACCTTAAAAATTTTAAAAAATTAAACCATGTCTTTTATAAAGTGACAGCGACTGGGAAGGCTGCCAGTGGGGATGTGATCCCATACGCTTCATTTATGGCACAGTCGAGGATCCCAAGCCGATGCTGCCCGGGAATTCACCCGCCACGGCGATGCAGCTGCTGGCAGTGCTCGCCACGCGTCTCAGTGCAGGATGGAGATGCTGGTCTGGACAGCAAAAATGCCTTGTGGTGATGGTGTCATGAGGCCAGTGGAGGCCAGTGGTGTGTGTATGCTCCTTGTGGGGCAATTTTGGGTGGAAGGTGCTTGTTCTCACTGACATATGGGGGGATGTACCTTGGGGAAAGCTTCCATGCCAACTGTCAGGTCTGTTCTGCATTTGAGGTTCCGTGGCTGAGCTGTCAGCTAAAGATGTGTGTGCTCCAATGGAGGATTTAAGGACAGGAGTAAGGAGGCTCGCTCTGCCCCAGTGACTGCTGGCCAGCCACTGTGCTCCAAACTCCAGATTTGTGCCCTCTTTTCCTATTAAAAGTCAGAAAAGCAGTGGATCTACCTGTCTGCTACCAGCAGCACCAGTGTTCAGGGCCAGGCATTGATGCTCCCATCAGTCTGAAAGGCTCCTGCTTGGGAAAACTGCAGCTTCCCATGGGGATCCAGCCTTTGGCTCTTCCCCTGGCAGCCTCACCTCCCCTGTCTCCACCTGGATTAGCTGAGCGTTGTACTGCTAATGCCATTAGGCACGTTGGCACTGCTCGGCATGTCACAGTGAGAAACAGATGCAGTGTACCATTAGAGCAATAAACATGATAAATCGGATCCCAAGTGCTTTGTGAGATGTTATTAGTGTTAATTTCAGTAGCCGAATACAGTAGTTGTTTTTTATTTTATTTTAAGCATTCGTCAATTTATGTTCCACTGCAATTTAAACTTCTGAAAGGAGGAGGAAAAATGGAAAGCAAGGGGGAGAGGGAGGGAAAAGCCAAGGCAGCAGCCCCCCAAACTCTGCCCATGATTACTTCCAGAGTTGGAGGGTGACCTGGCAGCTCTTGTTTCTTGCTGATGGGCCTTATTAGCGGCACCTGGCATCATAAGGGGCTAATGGAAACCAGCGTTCCCGGCCGCCGGGCCGCGGTGCGGGGCAGCCGGGCGAGGAAGCTCTTATTAGCTTTATGGGCAGGGGGATGTGCCCCGCTCAGGAAATGAATGTTGCAGCTAAGGTCCACAGTGCTGACCCCGAGCATGTAACCTGTGAGCGCTGGCCGAGACCCCGCGCAGGATGCTTGGGATTTCGGGGGCTCTCTGGTTCTTGTCATGGGCAGAGGGGGAATACAACGTGGTATGTTGCAGCCTTGAACTTTTGATTTATTCAGTGGGTGACTTAACCATTTCCATACTCAGCTCCAAGTGTGGAGGGAGAAAAGCCCCCTTTGGCTTCCACATTATTCCATCCATTATTCTGCATCAGTTTAGTTATGTATGCACTGCATTTGAAAGTGAAGCTCTGAGGTTCCCATCAGAAAACACCTATTTCTATGTATTTGTTTGTTTGTTTCTCCCTGCCTAGTGAAACTCTGGTTTCTCCTTGCCATGATGCCTGGTGCTTTTGATACTTTGCAGAGGGACATCCAGGGGTGCCTGCTCTCTGCCTGGTGTGCGGCTCCCTCCCCAGCACCGTTCCATCCCCAGGGACCGGGACCCCACTGGCTGCAGGGCTGGGACCCCAATGCATGAAACCTGCCGTGCTGAGGACATTTGGGTGGCTCTTCCCCAGAGCTGGCTGTGGCTGCAGCAGCTCGATGAGATTTGCAGAGCATCCTCAGTCCTCGTGGCACCTTGCAGAATTGGTTAAAATGCCTTTTCAGCTGTACAGAGGGCCCCTGTGAGAGCCTGTGCCAGTTCAGGGGTGACTGTGTCCACCGTTTCTTCCTTTCGTTGCGGAGCATGGGAGTGGTGCAGAGCAGCCCGGGCTGCTGGTGACTGAGCATTCCTGCAGCCTTCCCCGCTTCTGCGGGATGTTGACTCTTTAGCTACACCAGTCTGTAAATCTGTTTTCCTTGGATAGAGTAAAATGATCTGCATTTTCCTTTTTGCCTGCAATTAGCAAGATTTTTCTTTTATTCCCCCCCTGCCCCCCTTGACAGCTTCAAGAGAGGCTTTAAATGAGTAATTACTAAATATTTCCCGGCAGCCAAACACGGGGCCATGGCATCTCCTGTTGCAAAAGTGAAAAATATTTCTGTTTGCAGTTAATTTTAGTGGCAGGCAGATCATGTTAACTGGGTGTAATTGCTTCCAGATATGGCAGAGGGTTTTGTGTGTTGGGATGAAGGGTCTGGTAAGTGCTCACTTCCTGTGTAAATTAGCCTATTCCATTCATTCCTCCTCACCCGGCAGTCCTGGCTTGTGTCACTCTGCCGGTGAGGGGTTCTTCCCCCCGGCCTGGCGCAGCACTTTATGGTGAGATCAGTCCTTTGCGGGGCATCGCTCCCTCCATTGCTGGAAGGGATCTGCATCCCACTCTGCAGCTGGTGACCTGGACAGAGCTTGGTGTGCACCCTGGCCCTGGTAGAGATTGGTGGTGTGACAGGTACCAGCTGAAACAGGGAGGGTGGCACACAGGGAATTTCAGACAGGATGGATTCATATAATATGAGCAACAGGAGAAGGTTCCTGCATCCTTTGGAATACATGCAGACGTGGCAGGGGAGTCTGCGTGTGGCCAGACACCTTTTAATATGGGCAGATGAGTCTCCAGCACAGTTGTGACATCTGCTTTTGTTCCCAGGCTCAAGCCCAATTGCTCAGACCTGCTGTGGGGTGTTCGGGAGCATCACCTGTGTGTCCATTCTGGGTGATCTTTATCCAGGCTGAGGCATGCCTGAACCACTTGGTTTCGGTTTGGAACACGCTGGTTGGCGTTGGCAGCGCCTTGGGTAACATCTGTGCTGACGGCAGAGCAGCAGGTACCTCTGGTAGAGTACAAGTGCTGTTGGCCCGCGTCGTTCTCAGGAAAGGCGGATTCCTCTTTTTGGCAAGAGGTCACTGCATCTGAAGGAGGGAGCATTGCCTTAAAACTGGGGTTGCAGGAGCGAGCCTTTGTGGCCCAGGCTCACGCACTGGCCAGGGGCCAGGGCCGCCCGGATCATTTTCGCTGTAGTGTTCTTAACTGATTTTAAGTAGATTATGGTTGGATACGCGCCCTGCTGTGCTGGTTCGGGTTTCCATCGGCCTTCGTTGTCTCATTGCTGTTTTATTGGCACGTTGTTTAGCAAACAAGCCGGCAATGGGCGATTGAGGAAAGGCTTCTCCACGTAGGCACGAGCTCTGCAAGGCACGCAGAGCCTGGCTGGAGCTGCCCGCCCACCATAAATCAGCGTTAAACACCCTGCTTTGTTACCAGTGTCAGCGCGGGAGATGGGCCGGTTATCGGCGTGTATCAGCCGGGCTGATAACCCCGCGCTCTGTTTAGTGCTGTGCGAGGAGCGGCGGGCTCGCTGCAGCGGGGAGCGCACGGGATGCCGGCACCGGCGGTGCTGGGGTGTCCGCCCTGCACACCGCCGAGGGGACCTGTGCACCCCCTTCTTGGAAAAATACACCTTCGTCCATCTGCAGCTTGTGGTGGGGAGGAAGATGCCGGCTCTCATCTCGGTGACCTGTAGGCAAGGGGAGCATCGACTGAGCGTAAAAACAAAGAGAAACTCAAAAAACCCACAGCCCCAAGCACCAGCGGGGGCTGCAGAAGACGTGTAGTAGTGGTACCCAGGGACATGGGTTAGTGGTGGGTTTGGCTGGGGGAACGGTCAGGCTTTCCCAGCCACTGTGATTCCCAAACTCTGCCAGAGTACAAGGAGCATTTGGACAATGCTCTCAGGCACACGGTGGGATTTTTGGGGCTGTACTGTGCAGTGCCAGTAGCTGGATGTTGATGATCCTTTTTGGGTTCAGGGTATTCTGTGATTTTATGATTTCCACACCAGGTACTGCACCAGGTGCAATCCACGGGTGGTTTGCTGCTCCATGATAACTACTGGATGTGCTTTTGATGCTGTTTTGGTTTTTACCCTTTTTTCTTTTATATATTCTCTGTATTCTTTACACATATACTTGTAGCTCTGTAGCTTCATACTGTGGCTTAGTTTCAACATTTTCCTAGGCAGAAAGACAAAACAAATTCCAGGATCCCTGTGCTATCTTGTTTCTCCCTAGAAACCAAGGCTGAAACCAGTTTTCCAAAATATACTTTTGTAAACATGGCCTGGATCTCCTCCTGAGGTGGGAGAATCCAGAAGGTACTAGAACTGGGGGAATTACTTCACCTGGCAGGTTCCTAATTGGGGGGTTCTTGTCAGATATGCTAATTTCCAGAATCTGTAAAAATTGTACACACCTTACATGGGGTGTGCATCTTTGGCCTTTTCTACCTGACAAATTAGTGCACCTGAGGATCCTTGTATAAAGGTACCCCTTTTTATCACCCTAACTGTGTTCAACTCATGTTTTTAGGACCAGAGGAAAAAGCATCACTTTCATGCTTTTGCCACTGAGTCTGGGGATGGTGCTGGACTCCACATGCTTTGGCCTTGGTCACCTTCCCTCATTCTTGACTCCAGGCAGTATTTATAGTAAATCATATTAGAAAGGAGTGCTAAGGAGGAAGCATGATTCATCCTCTTTGAAACCAGCACTGACATAAATAAAGGCAAAGCGCTTACTACACGTTTTTTATTATGGTATTTAGGGACAGGTTGTACTAATTTTGGTGTGCAGAGAGTAAACCCAGGAAGGCTATGACTGCAAGAAATCCAGTTTCACCACAGCACAGGCTGTATTTTTAAAAAACCCAACCAAAACCCAGCCGGTCTTCTTGAAAATGCATGTGCACGGCAGCACAAGGCTTTTGGGACAGCTCGTTGCCTTCCAGATTTCACTGCGTGTCTTTGGCTGTTCCATTGGTTTCTCGGGGCTTTGCTGTCATGCAGGAGCAGAGATGGCTGTGAGCTCAGGCATCACTTTTACCTGGGAGGGTGGGCAGGCCCTGGCACAGGGTGCTCAGAGCAGCTGTGCCTGCCCCTGGATCCCTAGCAGTGTCCAAGGCCAGGCTGGACATTGGGGCTGGGAGCAGCCTGGGACAGTGGGAGGTGTCCTTGCCCACGGCAGGGGGCTGAAATGAGATGATCTTTAAGGTTCCTCCCAATTTAAGCCATTCTATTGTCACAGTCCGAAATAGGATGTGCAAATTGTAGCAGAAAAGGGTTCCCTGATGAGGGGATGGACAGAGAGGATGTACAGAGGGGATGCTCGGTGCAGAGAGACCCTGCCGACGCCTCTCAGAGCGTGTGAATCTGGGCTGCCAGCAGCGCGGCACAGATCTGCGGTGACAGATCTTATCTCAGCTGGGCACGGGCTGCGGTCACAGCCGGCTGCACTGCACACTCGATCGGCCCTTGCGAGGGAGAGATAAGGCCCCGGCGCTGCGCAGCGCCCGCACCTCGCTGGCCCCTCGCCGCGCNACAGCGCTCAGAATCGAAACCCTCTGTATCTCCCGCCCGCCCCCCCTCCAGGGCGTTCTGCTGTTTTTACCAGGAACGAGGTGATTTCCTCTTCTCTTTCTTCCTTCCCCCGTTCGTAGAAAAGATCCCAAATGCCGAGCACAGGGCAGGGCACTCCTGCGCAAAAGAGCAGTGACCAGAGGCACTTGTCACCGAGAAGCCTCTTTGGGCACCTCTGCCCACACTGCCCTTGCCTTCTCTTGCACGTGTTGGGAGCCAGCAGTGTGCAGTGAAACTGGCAGAAAACCTGCTTCCCTGTACCAGGAATCATCTTAGGAACATTTTAACTTGGCTGAAAACCTTACCAATGGAAGAAAAGTGAAAAGCAATTGGTTTTGCTTCCAAGGTTCCTGTCCTCTTCCTGGGTGAGGGATTGGGAAATGCCATCCTGACTTATCTGTGCCTCCCCTGGCCTTTCAGTTCACCGTCAGCCTAGCTGAAGGGCAGCATTTGGTTGGGGTTTTTGGGGGGAATTTGGGATTTGCATTTCTGGGGGGAGGATTGCACGTAGGGCAGGGTTGTAGGAAATGGGTGCTGTGATGGGAACCGGGCCACTGGCAGCTCCCAGCCTGCAGGGTGCTCAGTCAGCAGTACCCGAGAGTGGGGCAGCATGGGGGCTGCTAGGGGATGCCCCAGACCTGCCTGTGGGATTCCCCCAGCCCAGCCCTGCCCAGGGAGCTTGGGAGGGATGTTGGGATCTCGGGATGCAGAGGTAAGCACTTGTATTGATTTCTGGCTTCTCTGGCCCTGTAGCTGGAGGCAGCTCTTCCCTCAGCGTTGAACCAAACGTAACTTAAAGCAGTGCAGAAATGTTTATCACCCGTCCCTTGCAGCAGAGAGCACTGGCCAATGCATTATTTAGCAGGGTGGGATCTGTGGCAGGCTGCCCTGGAGCAGGGGCCATGACCAGCCGGCACATGGGTGGTGGGAGCAGGGGTCTCTGGTGGGTTGTGTGCTAAGGATGCAGGCACGGCTGGGAAGAGAGCTTACACTGGACCTTGCACTGGGTGAGTGACCCATCCAGCTCTGCCTGGCCAAAAGATGGGAAGGGGATGGCAGAAGAGTGGACTGTGGTGCTGGGGGGCTGCCTGAGGGGTCACAGAGGTGGCATCTCCCGAGGATGGCACGCAGGATGCTTTTTGCCCTGTCCTGTAGTGCCGTCGGTGCGTGGTGCGGCACCAAAGGCTCGGCCGGCACCGGCGGCTGTGCCGCATCCTCCTCTGGCTGGAGGTGGAGAGCAGCTCGCTCCCTAATGAGCACCTTTGTTGCTAAGTGAGTGAAGCGGCCGTGCATGGCGAGGGGAAGGGGCCTTCCATCGCCACCACGGGCGGTGCTGCAGCCACGGGGACCGAGGTGCCGGAGCCGAGCTGCTCACAGCCCTGCTGCCCCGGGGACCGAGTGCTCCGGGGACTGCGGCTCTGCTGCTCCGGGCTGCCCAGCCCTGCCTCAGCAAAGCGGTGACTTCCCGTGTGCCTGTGGCGGTCACCCCAGGTGCCACTGCTGTCACCTGTTGTGCCGAGGGTTGCTGCTGAGGCAGCCCTCCTGCTCCGGTCTAGCGGCGAGTCTATTTTCAATTACCTCTGGTCACCTCTCACACCGCGTCTGCCCTGGCTGGCTGGGTCAGACATGAGTTAGCTGCAAGTGTCACTGCGTTAAAGGGAATAACCGTGTCGTCTTCGGAGGGGTGGTAACGATGGATGCCTGTGGCAGTGCTCATTAAACGAGACTCCATTTGGATTGCCAAATCCCTTTGATTCTTCCTGAATCATCTTCTGCCCCATCCTGGCTCTGCATCCCGGCGCTGGGGTTTTATTATTTTATAGGTGCTGTAACGTTCAGGCTGTGCTGTGTGGCAGTGGTCGATGCGCTGTCTCCACCATCCTCCTCCTCCTCCTTTTCAGAGAACCATTGGGTGGCTGGAGCATGTGAGGGCTCCTGGCCTCCAGACGTGTTTTGGAGCCAGAATATCCCATGTTTAGGGGTGTTTGTTGGAAAATACATAATATTTGTATTTATGAGTGATGGCTTTGTCATTTTCAGTGTTTGTTGCTGGTCACTGTATATACTTTATGTATAAACTTTGCCTTTTCTTTAGTAAATAATGCCATGGAAATGATGGTGAAAAGCATCGTGACTGTCTGGGAAATGAGGTGGGGCTGTCCCTGCACTGCTGCCTGTCCCAGCCCAGCTCTGGAGTGGCCAGGCAGTCCCAAAAGGACGTGCAGAGCAAGCTGGATGCAGTCCCTGCTGCCGACACGTCTAGCACAGCACTGAGCTGCCCACGGGAAGGACCTGCTGGGGAGCAGGAATGGTGCTGAGCATCATTTTCTCCCAACAAATTATTGTTCTTGCAAGAGCAGATTTGAAATCTATTTAACTTTTCAGTGCCCTGTACCCCTTTAAACGTTACCCCTTTAAACGTTTCTAGTGTGTTCTCGATGATGGGTTGCCTTTTCTTTCCCCTTGGGCTATAATTAGTGTCCTTTACACAGAATTGCCTTAGAATTGGATTTGAAGAAGATAAGAATCAAATTACCAGTATTTATCTTGTAAATTCCAAAAGATCTACTGAGAGGCACTGTACAAGAAGGATTTTTAAAATATCGTGCTCTGGAAACACCAACCTCCCACGGGTCCCAGGATTCTCCTGAGGGTCACGTCTTCAAAATACCTTGGGATGCAGGACAGGGTCAGGAGGGACATTGGATGGTTCCTTCCCCCCCAAACCCCTGCTGGTGGGCTGCGGGGACAGCTTGCTGGCAAAATATCTCCCCAGGTAGTGAAGGTGCTGAGTCGGGGCAAGCATCCCCACTCCCGGCGGGTGACTGGATGCAGGGTGGGAGCATCATCTCAGGCTGGGCTTTGGTCTTGGCTTTCATGTCTGCTCCCATGTGGACTGGAGGGGAGGAGCCTTTGAAATGCCACCTTTTTCCCACTTTTCCAGGCTCTCCTCACTCTGACAGGCAGTTACCAGATGATGAGGTGAGTTGAGTGCCAGAAGTGGGTGGAGGTAATTTTGGTAGGCTCTGTTTTGACAGAAATTAAACATCTGCATTTAAATGAAGGAGATGGAGAGCTTGGGCAGCTAAGACTATATTTTCATAGCGTAAACAGTTGCAGAAGAAGATTAATGGCATCTGTGTAAACAGTTCATCGCAGCAGCGAGGGGTTGGGGTTTTTTAATAGTTAGAAAATACTAAGGATGGCTGGAGGCAGGAGACACCCTACTTCCCTCCTGCTCACACCTTCCACCTCCCCGTCCATCCCACAGTAAATATTCCAGCCACCCTCAGCCCCACTCTCCCTTCTCACCGTAAATTACATATTAAAGTAGCCTGGTAACTGAGCACTGGTTGCTGCGCGATAAGCTCCAGGAAATCGATGTGTTTGCCATGTGCCTGCTTGTTTATGACACCTGCCTGCCGAGCAGTTGAGCAATGCTCCGCGGGCCCGGGCTGCGCGCACGGGACGGAGGGGCTGCAGCATCACTGAAGGATTTTTTTGCTCCCCAAACGAGATGTTGCCCCGATGGCAGCATCCTGTCAGGATGGTAGGCTAACAGAGGCGATGATATTTGGTGATGCAGAGCACAGGGAGGCAGGTACGGTCAGAGTGTAGGTCACGGCTTCATTCATTTCTGGGGCTTCTCCCAACCCCTCCAAAGGTTTCTGCTCTGCTTCCATTTGGCACCTCCATGGTAGGTGTGGAGCCCAGGAGTTTAAACGCTCATTTTGTGCATCCCAGGCAGGGAGGCAGCTGCGCACACACGGCGCTTTGCAGGTGGGGTTTGGCACCTTCGGAGCACTGTGCCACAAGCAGAGGCTGTGCATTCACCAGTGTGACACGGGACCCATGGGCTGCAGCCTGGTGCTCAGGACGTGCCCCTCAGGCTGCAAGCGGCCAACCCCAGCTCAGCCGATGAACTGGGATAGCCCTGACTTGAGAAAACTCTTCTTGACTTCCCAGCCCAAGAGTTTCTGTGCTTTGCCTGCACAAGGGTGGGTGCCTGCTCATGTCCCCCATGCACCAGTGGGGCTTTGCGGTGGGAGCAGACAATTTTTTTTCTGAAATCCCAACTCAGCAAGCTGCACCAATTGGCCTTTTGACCCAGATATGAAGTTGGGAGGTAAAAGATACAGCTTGCAAGATTTTTATAAAACCGTTGACCTCTCACAAGACTAACTCAGAGATAATAGTAATTATCAGCAGCTTATGGTGAGTCCAGTCGATGGTGAACTTTACCTCCTGCCTAAAACTGAAGGTCGGTGTTCTACTGCAGGGGAGATAACGCCGCGGGTGTTCGGACCGCTGCTGGCCAGTAACATCCCTGTGCAGAGGAAATCCCTGAAGGGAGCATCCGTGGTTCCTCTGGGAAAAGGGGCTCATGGGATGGCTCGGTGCAGTGCCCAGGCATGGGGTTTGGGGATGCTGAATGCTGCAGCTGAGCTTCAGTACACAGCAAACAGCCTCCCTGGCACTGTGCTGGCTCACCAGGACAGTGGCTCCCTTGGGATGCTTGGATCAGGGGAGTGGACAAGGAGAGGCAGCACCCTGCTCCAAAAAGATACTCCATCTTCCCTAGCTTTTGATTGTGTGCTTTCACTTTTTATGTACAAAAGATTGTCTATTTAATTAACTTGAGAATGCAATTTCAAAACCACTAATGCTTTACACATGACAGCTTTTAAAATACAAGTAGTGTTCCAGTACTGCTCCACGCTCCCTCTGCCTCTTCTGGGCTGTTTTGGAGACAAACGTTCCCTCCCAGCAGACCCTGATTCTTGAACAGGATTTGAACCAGCTTGGGGTGTTTGGTCCTGGGTTTGACTTATCAGTGTGCCTGGGCTGGCAGGAGCCCTCCATGTCCTTGTCTTTTCCTGGATGTCACCTGTTAATGTCCAGCCAGCTGTACTGTGAGCTGGAGCATCTTCTCTCTGGCACTGGTGAACAGGCCTTTCTGTTCCTTAGGCCTTGGGTTTCTCTTTATTACCTTTTTTGTGGTAGAGCTGGTTTCTAATGGACATGCACACCCTCACTTTGACCCCTCACCTGAAACACTCTTCAGCCTTTACAGGTTCATTAGTTTTTACCAGGCATCTTTAAGTCCTGAATGGATGAGGTGGGGGGATGCTGCAGAGGCTGGCCAAGTGGATGCAGCATGGTCAGCCCAGGCTGCTTGTCCAAAACCTGCCCACCCTTGCTGGTGTGAGACCCCGGGGTGCCCCCACTGCAGCCCCCACCCAGCACATGGATGAGCCCCAGAGCTGACTCCTCTCACTTCCCTCCCTATCAAGGGGAGTTGCAGGTGGGGAAACCCCGATTTTCCCTCCCACGTGCCTTTCCCCCAGACTGGCACAGGGAAACTGGGTGGGAACCCGGAGGCGAGTACTGGGTTTGTCGTTAAAAACTTGCATGCACCACCCCCCCCCTTTTTTTCCCCCTTTATTTTTTGTAGCTTAGAAACCTCTCTTTGTGGCAGAAGGCTGGGAGGGTTTGAATGCCACATCCCGGCGTAGGAGGCTGACTGGGACCATACGGCTTTATCATTCATTAATTCCTGTGCTCATTCATCCCCCTATTTAAACTTCTCTGTAAAGACGGGAGCTACAGATGGTCTTTTGGTACCCGCTTTAGCCATCAGCCTTCGGCCCCGACAAAGGGGTACAGAGGGAGCAGCAGAGTGTACAAAATATTTCCAACCATTAGAAATCGAGGTCTCATTCACTGATTTGAAAGCTCCTGTTTTGAAAGCGAATTTATGCGAGAGCATCGTAACCCCTGAGCCAGAGCATGGCCAGGAGTGCGGCTGCGCTGAGGGGCAGCATCAGCTGCTTTTGCCTGCCACAGTTTGGTGCCAGGTCACTGTTTCCAGTTTTCTTTAAGAATTTGTTACTGTTATGACACCAACATCACGCTCTGGTGCGGGAAGCAATGACCAGAGTGTGCCTGGCAGGGATGCTGTACCTCAGGTAGCCCAGGGCAGCTCGTGCTGGGTGTTGGTTTGTCCTTGCTGTTTGCTGGCACAGCGGCCACCACATTCCCAGCGTGTCATTTTACATGTGGTGGCAATGACGAGCTGAGCCAGGGATGCACTGGGGCTGCAGTGCTGGGAGTGACACCCGTGACACCTCTGCCTGCCCATGCCCCAGTTCCCACAGGTATTTCAAGTCCCACAGGCACACGGAGTGCTCAGGGCTCCCACTGTCCCTGTACTTTTGCCCTCAGGAAAGGCGTTCAGGGAGTCACTAGGGCGTGGGGATGCCGGCGTGCAGGGGGGTAGCAGTTGCACCCCTTGGCAGAGAAGGAATTGCCAGTGTCGTGGAGACTGTGGAGCTGCTGGGGCAGACAGGGGACATTTCCTTAACAAACAGACTGGCTGGCTGCTGCCAGGGGGGCTCCAGACCTGATCCTGGGCACACCATTCATTGGCATGCTCCATCCTTTCTTCAGGAAAGTCGGGACCAAAAGTTTTCTCATGGTAAAACCAAATTCTGCAATCTCGCTTTTGCACATGCTGTGCTTAAATATTAACACCAATTGAGCAAATTGCCTTTTAACTGCCTTTATTTGCTTTCATTAACGGTATAATTTAAAAGCTCCCGAATTTGCATGGAACCTGTTGTGCATGTTGGGGAGGGGATGAGGCTGCTCGTAAATGAATTAATCGTGAGCGAGCCTCCTTGGGGAGGTCTCACGGTGCCAGGATGGCTCAGCAACGCCTGGGTTCGGGACGCCGCGTACTTTTGGCCGGGGCCACGGGGAGTGGAGCGTGTTGTCAGTGCTGGCGTCCCGCTCAGAGCTTGGCTCGCCCGGAAGGTATTTATTTATTTTTCAGCAAAACATGTTGTACACTGAGCAAAACTAATTATGGAGAGCTGAGGCAGCGTCTTCCTGTCGGTGCACCGG
This sequence comes from Rhipidura dahli, assembly GCA_013399225.1. Lineage (NCBI taxonomy): Eukaryota > Metazoa > Chordata > Aves > Passeriformes > Rhipiduridae > Rhipidura > Rhipidura dahli. Next base: position 355,450 of record VXAC01002449.1, on the reverse strand, counting down.
TACTGGAACCGGTGCAGGAGGGTGAAACTGCAGGGAGAGTTGCCAGTGCCGTGCCCCTGTCGCTGTCCCCTGGTGCAGGGCCCTGCAGGAGCCAGCAGCGCAGAGCCCTGCCATGGTTTGGCAGGTGCCAGCGAGATTCCAGCAAGCTCCCTCTGCGCAGATGTTGGTGTGGGTTGGGAGCAAGGCCAGCGCGGACACGGTGGATGCAGCGTGGCCCCGTGCAGTGCCGACAGCTCCACTCAGCCTGTGCGAGCTCCTTTGACACCTCCATCATCTTTCCCAAAAACATGTGTTTTCCCAGGGAGATTTTGCAGTTGGATGGGCAGCAGCGGCCCCAGTTCCTGAGCTGCTGAGGTGCTTCCCTTGCTGCCACCTCCTCACCCTGGGCACTTGGGGCTCTCCCCAAAGCCTGGTGCAGTACAGATACATTAATTTGCTGCCTTGACAAGGTGCATAATGTTCACTTCTCAACTTGTAATTGGAAATAATTAGTTCTTTGTCCTCCCGGGGAGCTCCTGAGGAGGCGGTGCAGACCTGGGCAAAGGCAGTGGAGGACAGGAGGAGACCAGCCCATGGCTGGGAGAAACCTCTGGGGAATCCTTGTGGAGCACGGCGTTTCCAGCCTGTCCGAGGGCATCTCTCCTGGCAGAGAAGGACTGTGTAACAGCCCAGCATTACAGTTTCATTAATCAAAGACACTTCCACTGCCCCTGTACAGCAACACGGCTGCTGCGCCTGTCCCTCCCTGACAGCTCCCTAATTCATCTTCTCAGGGAAAGGGGGGATGCGCTGCTGCTCCCCAGTTGTGCTGCCAGTGCTGAGGCCATCACACTGTGCTGTTCTCCTTCCCCAACTTCTGAAGCCCAGCCAGCATGAAGAATACTTTGGGAGACTATCTGGAAGTTTGTGAGCACAGGGCAGGCAGCGTGCACAGAGCAAAGGCAAGACCCTCAGCTGGAGTCCTGCATGCTTGGGGTTCTCCCATCCCCTCTCCAAGGGAGGTGTCTCTGCCCCCAAAATACAGGCATAAACCCCAGTGGGTGCCAGGCAGTCACATCCCAGGAGCCCAAACCGGCCCTCCAGAAAGGCACGTGGCAGTGCACAGATCCAGGTGGTGGCAGGTTGGAACTGGGCATCCTTAATTCTAACTACAAAACCACAGTGTTTTGGAGTTGCTAATAATAAGAAAGTGTTTTCATCAAAGCTTTATTTGTCTGTGTGCTGACATCTGGAGAGCCAAGATAGATATTTTCCTTACAACTGTATTTCCAAGCCATGAGCTCTTCCCTGGCTGTTAATTAATCCTTTGTAGTTTAGCGACTGATGAAATCATGACTCTATGAAATTTTAATCCTTGCACTGTATAGGCACAACTGACATTATCAGAGGACCCCAGGTGTGTGCTTGAAATTAGTTTGTTGAATCTCTTGCATATTTGATTACCTTACAAAACTCCTCGGGATCTGGGCCGCTCGGGGGAGCGGCAGCATTTGTCTGTGGTTTGTGCCGACTCCTGGCTGCAGTTCCCAGGCGGGTGAGCCAGGGCAGAAACCAGGGATGAGCCGGGGGAGAAACCAGGGATGAGCTGGGGCAGAAACCAGGGATGAGCCAGGGAGGGGCATCGGCAGCATCTCCATAGGGAAGTGAGAGGTGGGAAGCACATCTCCCTCATGGAACAGAGCAGCCAAGCTGTGGATTGATTCCTGGGGGCTGTTCCTACTCCCTGAAGGTGCAGTGCCCAGCACAGGGAAGCAGCTCCTGGGCCCATCCCAGCTCATCCCTGCAGCAGCTCTGGGTACCACCCTGGACGTGATGCAGCCTTAGCCCTGTGGTCAGGTCATCGAAAAGAGTGGAAATTAAAACAGAATTCCCCCTACCCTAAAATTCTCCACCTCATTTAAGTTGCTCTGTGCTCCAGCATCCCAAGAGCATATCCACTTTCCTATCTCCCTGCTTTTGGCTCCATAGGGACTTCTGCCATTTCCTTGGGGCTTCAGGAGCTACAGGCTCCCCCTTCTCTGGAGAGCAGCAGCATGATGCTGCCTGGACCATCCCAGGACTGTTGTCTCTGGAAAGCATCCAATGCATCATGCTGAATGCTTTCCCTGTGTCACAGAATCCCAGAATGGTTTGGCTTGGAAGGGCCCTTAAAGCTCATCCAGCTCCAATCCCCTGCCCAGGCTGCTCGGAGCCAGGTGTCCCAACCATCCTGAAGGTCAGGAGGAAGGAGTGGCCAAGGCCAGCACTTTGCTGGTGCTCCAATGGCACACGTGCTGCTACGGAAACCAGATGACGAATATATTTTTAAACTTGGAATCTGTGAACCGCTTATTATTTCTGAATTAGGAATCAAAACATCTGCATAATCATGCCGCTGCTGCGGCAGATGTACTCAGCGCGAAGGTCACTTTGCTTTTTGTCGAGATCTCGTATGATTTTCAAGGAGCAGCTCTCCCCGTGCTCTCCTGACGCCTCTGACACCCGTGTCACGTCGGCTCAGCACGATGCCCGGCGCATGTGCCCTGTGCCCGGGGCCGAGGCTGCCCGGCACAGCAGCGAGCGCTGCTCTCCCCGCGCTCAGCACGTCACTGTCACCAGATGCCTCAAGAACGGGGATGATGATTTTGGACGGCGCATTAGCGCCGGTTGTTCCGAGCGGGGCCGCGTGCATTGCCACGCGTTAACCCCTCGGTGCTCGGCGCTCCAGCCCCACTGTGACAGTGCGGAATGGTGGAGCTGTTTGTGTCGGTCTGCAGTGTCCAGGCAGTGCAGCAGAGATGCAGGGCCGATCCCTGGGCTGGCAGAAGCTGCTGACACCCGGTACCATCACTCGGTGGACCTTCAGTAAATTTTGCAGTGGCTGCATTCCAAATCCCCTTTTGAAAGCTGCAGATCCACCCCACTCTGGACCTGAGCAGCATCTGTGCCCCCATGGTCCTTCTGTGACGGACAGGGGAAACTTCCCACTGCCAGCTGCACCCCTTGGATGCAGCCGATGGTTTCCCATCTGTGTTTGTCCCACCTGGTGCGAGCCCATGGACCCTTTGCTTGGGGGTCTGGGACACGCAAAGGGAATGTTCACATGGATAAAGCTTTCTCCTGGGGAATTCCATTCAATAATGAATATTGAACATGGATCTGAAACCAGGGCCTTGGAATAAGTTAAAAAAAAAAAAAAATCTGTAAAAAAAAAATCTTTTCGCTGTGGCCAGTTTGTCTTTTCCCAACCTGTGGAGCTGGAGGCATCGTTCCGCTGGGATGCTGGGAGCAGCGGATGGGAGATGCTGCTGCACATGCTTGGCCCTGGCCAGCAGCGAATTTTGGGAGTTGCTGCCCTTTGGCAGCATTTGTTCACATTTGTTGTGGGCAGGTTCTAAAAAAAGATTGGAATTGTACGTTTGGTGTTTGTGGCCTGCTTCTACTCAGGTAAGGCAGGACAGCAGGATCCTTTCCTTGCCTTTTTTCAAAGGGGAAGTGTTGGCATCACATACAATGATGTCACTCCGCAGCATCTGGTTTGAACTCATAAATTAGCTCATGGTAAATATAAGTGTTGTACGGGCAGGGAATTTCAGTGCTCTCTATTGATAGCTGTCCCCTCCTCCTGGTTGGTTGTTTGGGATTTTTTATATTAAACCATTCAGAAATAGTAAAATCTTTATTTCCAGCTCCTGTAAGATTTATTTATTTGCTTATTTTTAGCAGCAGTGGTGGTTTGAGGGCAGGTTTTTTGTTGTTGGGGTTTTTTTTCTTCTTAATTTATTAAAGCAAAAGGAAGGTCTCAGCTCCCTCCCCCCTCCCCCATGCCCTTAATAGCTCTCCCTGCTATTTTAATCCACTGGGCTGGGAGCTGAGGCCAGAGCAGTGACTGCAGGAGCCGAGCCGCCAGGACCATGGCCCGCAAGCTCCGGTGTCAGTCACCGAGTGTTGTAAATGGCCATGGCAGGGGAAGAATCACCCTCTCGGCAGCCCAGGTGTGATGCTGGTCTTGGGTGATGGAGAATGTCGGGTTTGCAGCTGCTTGGTGCCCGCTGACCTTGACTTCCTGCTCTGTCCCCACTGCAAAAGAGATGTGGCACCACTGCCTTGATCTTGATAAAATAGATCGGGGATGAACCCATTTCACATCAATTTACCCAGGCAAGGGAGACACTGGTGGAGATGGGGTGGCGGGGAGGGATTTTGGGGAATGCAAAGCGGCACTGGTTCCGTTTGGGCTGTCCCGTGTCCAGTGCATCATGTGTGTCGTGGTGGGGCTGTGCTGCCTGGCAGCTGCCCCTCTGGCAGGGCACTGCCACGGTGTCCCAGAATAAATAAAATGAGAAGGCTCCCATAAAACTCCGTTATTGCTGCAGCACAAAGTTAGCACCACTGGAGGTTCGTGCTCCCTGGCACTCGTGCGCAGCAATGAATATTTTATAGGAAAGGAAATACTTAGTGTCTGAATCTTTTTATAGCTCTGACATTCCCATGGGTGTGAGCTGCCCCTCACACCCTCACCCTTCCTCAGCACTCACGGGGCTGAGCCCCCACAGCATCCCCCAGTCCTGCAGCATCCTCTGGTCCCACTGCCCACAGCATCTGCCAGCCCCACATCCCCACAGGACCCCCTGTGCCATGGCATGGCATTCCTGGGAGGTGCAGGGGAGCAAACCAGGGAAATGCAGCAGGATGGGTGGGGATGTCGACCTGATGCCTGGGCACTGGGAGATGCAGCAAAGCCGCTGTGGAAGTCCCAAGAACAGATTTCTGTCAGTGCAGGACTCTGAGCACTGCTCTCGTGCATGTTTTTGCCTGGCTTTGGGCTGGTCAGGACTCGGCTGTTTTGCTTGTATCATGCAGCCTCCCAATCCCCCCGCTGTGTTTCGTGTCCAAAATACGGATCAGGCAAGATGTGGCCAGGGATGTGCAAGCCCCTGGATCTGCCATGCCAGGCTGTGTTCCTGCCACACACTGCTCCAGGCTTTGTCTCGGGGCTCGCTGCTCCAACAGGTACCGAGTGAACCTCAGCTGCTCCAGGGCCTTTCCTCAGCAGCCAGCGGCTCTTGCCTCCCCTCAGTAGCCGGCCACCCTGCCAAGCTGTGCCCTGGCCCAGAGATGACAAAGTGCCCTTTAGTTAATTGCAGAACGGATCGCCTGGAGTTAAAAGTTCTGATTTATATGACTATGGCTCTAACTGCTCAATAACATGGGCCCGTAATCTACTTTCATTTCAAACAGAAGGGTGATTTATGGGGCAGCATGCCGCTTTAGCTCAGAAATGAGGTGTTCAACATATGCTCTGTTGACATAAATTTGGAATTTATCGCTCCTGTCAAAACTGCCTGTTGGACAAAGGTGCGCATTAAGGCAATAAATGGCTTGGAATAGTTTTCTGTCAAATTTCCTAACCATTGTATTCATTCTGTTTGAGGGGAAAAATACACACTTAAAAGTAATCAAATGGCCAAGAGCCATGAGTCTTGTTCAGCGTGGAGGGAGGGAGGGGAGGGGGTCTCCTCCTGCTTCCCAAAAGGGGTGGCCAGGAGGGGTTGGGATATGAGAGTTCCTCAAGTAAAGACAGCAGAAGGCCATTTTATGCAGGGTTTTAAGCAGCCAGAGCAGAGATTTGCTTGTGGTGGTAGTGGGACACATGCAGTGGTCTTTAGGTAGCAGGGCTGCACCCGTACCCACACCCTGGTGTGCTCCACCAAACTCCTGCACCCTGAGAGGCTCTGCCAAGCCCCTGCATCCCTGAGGAGCGGTCATCAGCGTTTGCCACCAACCCCAGCCTTTTCACACAAAGCACCCTGTGGGGAAAACTCATAATTTTTACACCACGCAGTCTCGCTGGAGTCTCCGTCCCTTTGAAGTGCTTTTTGTGGGGCATTTACAGGCCTTTTTAATTACCGGCAGCTTGCGAGGGGCCAGCCTCTCGCCCGGCTTTTGTTTGCCGGTGCTGGCGGGGAGGGGGTATCGCTCAGTTTGCACTCTGCCTGGAGAGCCCAAAGCCCTGTGCTGGGGCTTGCTTGGGAAGGTTGGATCCAGCCCTGGGACTCTGTGCCATGGCTGTCCTCATCACCCTGGGCATCCTCATCGCCCTTGGCCATCCTCTGTGCAGGAGCATCCTCGAGTGGTATCTCACAGCCTGCAGGCTTTGGCCGACTTTTTTTCCATGCAGTTCTAGTGGGACACTGAGTGGGAATTAGAGGAAAACCCTCTTTTTACAAAAAAGGCGCTTTTTCCGTCTGCCTCTGCTCTCCATCCCGTGGGCGCCTTCTCGGCTGATGTGTTTGTAGGGACCTTGCAGCAGAAAGGAGCACAGTTTCAGCCTCAGATCGGAATAATAAAGCATGGTTTATCTTTTGGCACAGAGTTTGGGCAGCACTGGGATATATTTTAACGCCCTTCACTCCCCCGCCCCCTCTTTCTGGAGGCACAACTTCAGAAGCACATATTGATCTTTCTCCTCAGATCTTAACAGCCCGAGCAGCCGTAATACCTTGCTTACATCTGCCAGGTTTTTGTGCAGTTTTGCAACATCTCCTTAATCCGGCAAGCAGAAATAGAACATTTCAATCATATTTCGCTACCGGGAAATGGAGCAGATAAAGCGCTCTAAGACCTTGTTGAAAGGGACCGTGCAAGATGGCGAGTGATAAGAATGTCCTAGAAGCAGGCGCTGAGCGGAAAACTTTTGTTGCTGCTGAAATTTGTTGATAGAGATATTGCAACTAAATTACTCATTGAGCACCCCTGTGCCCCGTTGAAACAACACAGAGATGATGTGACTTGGGGACGCCCTGGGCAGTAGCAGGTGCAGATTTCCAGGGCACCTGGCACCAGGGGGGTTGGGGGTCTCCTCATTTCGTTGTTGCCTCACCCTGCGCTGGGAAGATAGGAGAAGAGGTTGTGCTTGCCATAGGTTTGGGAGATGGAGAGGAAGGAAACTTGTCATTCTGTTTCTCCATTTCTTGAGACTCACTTAAAAAAACCCCAGACCTCCATGTTTTACTTGAACTAATTAACCAATTCGACTGTAATTGAGGGAAAAGGCGTTCTGGCCTCACAAGGGGCAGTGTGGACCCGGAGTTTGCTGTGCTCTTCCTAACAAAGTGTTTCCAACCTGGTGTTAAGTGCAGGAGCGAACACAGCCCAAGCCAGGGAGTGTGACAGGCATGTCCCAAATTAAAAATGCAAAATGAGAAGGTTGTCACTTATTGAGCTGCTCGTTGGCAAAGGAGCCCTGTCAGGAGGCTGGTGTTTTATTTATTTTTGCCAGGCGGATAAATCCTTTGGATTGTAAACCTTCTTGGCCTGAATTCGTGCATGACTCCTAATCCTCTGCTATGACACAGTGAATTCAGGACAAGCCTGATTAATAATTACATTATACAGCAAAGTTGAGAGTTGAAACCAACTCCTGCTCCTTTCCCTTCTGCTCTACAACGTTCACTCACTGCTGAACATCACAGGGTCTTCTCCTGCTCTGACTCTTCCTGTGCTGCTATTCAGTATCCTGCAAGGTGGGATGTGGGGCTGGCAGGCAGGGAACAAGCCCCTGAGCCCCATGGGGCAGGGGTGGTTGGGGGCTCCGGGCTCTCTGCAGCAGTGAGGGGTGATCCTGCCCAGAGCAGCAGCAGCTTTGCACCAATAAAACTTACACCTCAGGGAAGTACAGCAGGAGCTCGCAGGCACATGGTCCTTGCAAGCCTGCACAGCTGGGGCTGAGCCCTCCCACGAGAGGACCCACATCCAGCCCTGGACAGGACCATTCCTGTTTTGTCTTTGGCAACAAGGCAATAGAAATACTCTCATCCTGCTGCGGCACAATGATAAATGGTGGCTGCGATCAGAGGTCAGCAGGCAGCTATGGACTGTGTTACTCCTCAACACACACAAATACTTCTCTGTTTACAGCATCTGATGTTGAAACTTTGCACGTGCTGCTGTCCCGAGTCCTCCCCAGCCGCAGGTCTGAGTGGTTCATGGTGACCGAGGGCTGGTGGGCAGCGTTTGGGGCTCAGGGGCATTGATCAGCATGGCTGTCCAGCACAGAGCCAGGTGCCTTTGTAGAGAGTCTGTTTGTCACCAGTGGAGGTTGTGAAATAAAGCACCAAGCCCCCATTCCCCATGTTCTGGGCATTGTGTCCCTCCTTGCACCCTTAGCAGCAGAGGCTGTCGTGGGGACCGAGCCTCAGCGTGCTGCCCTGTGGGGTGGTGGGGGCTGAGCAGTGGCTGGTCCCAAAGGGAGGGGAAATGGATCCGGACGGGCTGCCAGGGGCAGCAGCGATGTCTTTGGAAGGAGATGGGATTGGGTTGGGTTCACTGATAGTGGTAGACTGGGACAGTGTTCCTTTAACGCTGCCTGTTAAAGGTCGTGCCACCTGGTCCAGAGTTTGATGACCCAGAGATGGAGCATCAATGGCTTCACAGCAGACAATGGGCAACAACGCAGGGTTTGGCCACTGTGGCCGAGCCCGGCACCCATTGCCGTGATCAGTGCCTGTGGCCAGTGCCCTGGGCAGAAAGGCCCCCCCGGTCGCCCCCCAGCACGCTGCAGTCGGAGGTTGAGCAATGCCGCCTGGGCGTAGCTCGGTGTGCACCTGGGGCTGCCAGGAAACACTGAGTGGCATGTTTCCTGTTTGCAAGCTGGTGGTTGTGTTTGTTGCTTGTGATTTGTGTCGTGCTGAATTTGGATGAAAATTGGGATTTGGTTAGAAATGCACACAAACAACCTCTTAAAGTGGTTGGGTTTTTTTTTTTTTTTTGGAGTACAGTGCCTTTTTTCAAAAGTACTCAGAACATGGGGAAGGAGTTTGCCAACACAGACTTTGCCTTAACTCTAGATTTCAGATGTGTCGGGTTTATTAAAAGACTCCAACAGCAGCAACAAAGACAAACAGTGATGGGGAGAGGTTTGTCTCCTCAGTCCTGGGGAGTCACATGGGACCCCCTGTCCATGCCCTCCCTGCAGTGCTTCTCAAGCCAGCACTGACTTTGGGCAATGTGTGGGTTGCAGGAAGCCCCAGGCGGTTTCACAGTGTTGTTTGGGGTCACTTTCCCCCCATTTCAGGCCTAACCCTTCTTTGTTTTCCCCTAGGAAGCTGCACAGTGGGATGAAGACATACGGATGCGAGCTGTGCGGGAAGCGGTTCCTGGACAGCTTGCGGCTGCGAATGCACTTACTGGCTCACTCAGGTGGGTTGGGAGGGGCTGCTGGGCTGGGGATGGGGGGCTGCTCTGTGTGTCCACCCAGGGATGCTATGGCCACCCAGCTCACATGTCTCCTGTACAGTAGACACGTGCAGAGCCTGCTGCACCCTTCCCCGGGCAGCACGTTGCAAACTTGTTCTCCAGTGCCCAGTAATTTGATTTATTTAAATTTTCTTTTTTGGAGTTTGTTTTCAATTCCTTAATTGTGGAAATATTTTCCAGACTAAGGAGCTCAGAATAACAAACTCTACATGCCACGCAGCTGCTCATGGTCAGCTCTGCTCGTAGCATGAGCACTGCTTCCACCTTGGGCCCCCGCCGCAGGTTCGTTAGCAAAACTGCAGAATTAGGTATTCTCTGACTAATGAATCCAAGTAGCAGGTTCACGGGCTGCAGGGCCTTTAATTAAATAGATAGGGGAGGGCTGGAGCGCTGCACTGGAGGGAAGATTTGTGCTCTGCAAGTCCATGTCAGCTGATATTTCCCTTGGGGGTACAGTCCTGGCACAGCTGGGAGTCTGGTGTGGAGAACTGGAGACAGCCAGGGGACCCCTGGACTCAGACACAGTCAGGAGCCCTTGTTCCTCCTGCTCTGAGATCTCTGGGGGTTGCCAGGTACTGTAGCCACAAATCTGCTTGCACATATCTTGGCAGGGAAACTGTATTATATTTTAAATGCTTTCATACACTTCTGTCTATTTTTTACCTGTTTTCGCTTTTTTTTCTCCCACTGCCTCTTGTTCCTGGGGTAGGGGGGCACTGCATCTGGCCAGGTGCTGCTTTCTGGTTTTTGGGTCAATAGACCCAGCCCTGACCCCATCCCCATCCCACCATTATGTGGCCAGGCACGAGCTCCTCAGGGTGCCTGCGGGCAGCAGCAGGTGGCTGGAGGAGGTCCCTGGGATGCTGGTCCCCCTGAGTGCTGGAGTTAAGGATGCTGGTCCCCTCCAGGACTGGGGTTAAGGATGTTGTTCCCCCCCAGCACTGGCGCACACGGCTTGTGTTTGTTATGGTCGTGCTGGCTCACAGCCTGTCCCTGGCAGGCAGCCAGCTTTGTGGGTACAGTATGTACAGTGAACGCTAAGCCAAGCTTGTCATCNAAATCTGGCGAGGACGGGGGGGGTGGGGCGGGGAGAGCGCTGCCTCGAGCTCGCAAACAGCCGCTGTGAATTCCAGCGCTGTTATTTATTAAAGCAGGAGACCTTTGCACCTCTTCCCTCGCCTCCCCCCCGCCACCAGCCCTGGACTCGGCGAGGTTGTGCTTCAGCAGTGGTGCAGGGCTTGTTTTCAGCTCTGAAGGCAGCTTTGCCTCCACACCAGTGGACCGTGTGTTTAACTGGGAGTTTGCAGTGGGATGGCTTGTGACCCCTGGCACCCTTCTGCAACCCCACTGCCAAAGGGTTTAGGGGGGTTAACATCTGCAGCTTCCTCATCCAAGTGTTGATTGGTTGTGGTAAAGGTTCCTATTGAGGACCTGGTTGGGGACCAGCCCTGGGGGGCTATGGTGCTCCGTGACAGGGTGGGCTGGGCGCACAGTGCTGTTGTGCTGCAGCCTTGCAGGTGCAGGGTGAATTCTCAGCCCCATGTTGACTCTCAGTATAAAGTGTAAATGTAAAGCCTTTAATGCCATGCAAAGTCTTTCCCTACCTGCTGCCCACTCTGCTGGCAGGCAAGTTCTCAGAGACCTCTAAGCCTGATGCAGAGAGTTGCTCCTCTCTCAGTAAAGCAAATTGTCAGGGAAGGCGAGGGGGGAGACCCAGCTTGTCGGTTCTGTGGTTCAGAGCACCACTGGTTTGGCCAGGGAGGCCAGTCCCAGCACTGCTGCTCCCTCAGTTGCATCCTCTCCGGAGCTGATGCTCAGTGGGTGCCCATTCTCAGCCTGGGATGCCACTTACTCAGCACCTGCTGTGAGCTGGGTTTGTTCCCCAGGATAGGGAGGAAAGGGGGTTTCTGCCTGTCCCCGCTTGCTTTGCCTCTCCATCCAGCAGAAGTGGCTGCTCTGGAGGTGGCTGTGCAGCCCTTCTCCACTCTGGGCTGCGAGCAGTGGGAACAGCCGGTAGTGTGCAGGGATGCTCGTGGGCAGCACGGGCAACGTGCAGGCAGCAGCCCTGCAGACCCCTGCCCTGTTGCTTCGCACCCTCCCTCCCCACCCAAATATGCTCCTTCATCATCAGGAGAGGCAGAAGAAAGCGCCGAAGTCCTGCTGGGTTACGGACAAGCTGTCCAGGGAGCAGGGGTTACTGCGGGAGCAGGGTCCAGTGTGCTGGTAGGGATGGCACCTCAGACAGCAGGGAAGGGCACATCCCACCCTTGCCTCTCTCTGCCCAGTGGAAGGAGAGGGGGCTCATCCCAGGCCATTCACCTCCACCGAGACTGCCCCCCGTGTGCCGGTGTCGGGTGGGGTGTGCGGGGCGGAGGTGCGGTGGCCGCGCTCTGGCCCCTCGCCCCGGCCGGTACCCGCGGCCGCTCCCGGGGGAGGCCCCCGCCCCCCCGTCCCGGCTGGCCGGCGTCCCGCGCTCCGTCCCGGGTGATGTCAGCGGCCTGCCGGCAGGTCTGGATGTTCTGCCAGCGTTCCCGCGTTTATGATCATCCGCAGATGTGCATCCAAGAACACACTGTACCCACAGCAGAAATTAATGCAGGCTTGACTGCCGGCCAAGCCGCGTACACGGGGGAGAGGAAGAAAGAAAACAAAAACTGTTTAATGCTGTTTATAAATTATACACTGGCTGATGAAAAATACATTTCTCCTAGCCCGCTCCCCCCCCA